>OVBE01000069.1:0-72465 GCA_900406425.1 Iberis pinnata | reverse complement strand
TATATATATATATATATATATTAACATAAATTAGAATATTTTACATCACATTACTTTTGTTAACCAAAATTCACATAATAAATAATTTTATAATTATAATAATTATAACATTACTCAACTAACGTACATATAATCTATGATGATATACTCTTAATAATTTTATAGCTAGGTATTTATTATTATATTTTAACTTTTTAAAAATTATAATTCTGCATATAATGCGGGTGAAATCGTAGTCATAAACTAATTTGGGAGTTAAAAAACATTTGGAATTCCAAATGCGCGACATTATTTTGGTCAAACAAACATTAAATGCATCGAGATTTTTTAAAGAAAGGAAAGAAATTTAAATCTACATCGACAATATAGAGCTATCAAAGAAAAAGCATTGACATGATTGTGTAATTTGTCAATCACATTCAATGTCAATCTGGAAGGAATGTTACCAAGAGTGAATAGTTCTATGAATACTTTTCTCATCAAACCGATAACTAACAAGGAGGTTAAAGATGCAGTGTTCAGTTTTATAGTATTAAAAGTAATAGCACACCATGTTTTGATGGTATGACAGGAAAATTTTACCAAACCTATTGGAACGTTATTGGGGAAGGAGTGGCTAAGGAGGTAAAAGTTTCTTTGACACAGGGTTTCTGAACCCGGAATGGAACTACACACAAATAGTTTTGTTATCTAAAGTTCCAAATGCAAAGAAAATGACAGACTTAAGGCCCATCAGTCTTCGTTCGGTTTTCTATAAGATAATCTCAAAGATTTTATGTAACATGCTCAAAGTTTACCTACCTTCCATTGTCTTAGATACTCAAGGGGCCTTCGTCTCAGGTCGTCTTATCTCTAACAATATTTTTTGGCTCATGAAATGGTTCATGCTCTACGAACAATTGTTATTGTTTTGAGGATTTCATTGCAATAAAGACCGATATGTCAAAGGCTTTTGATAGGGTCAAATATGATTTTATGGCACATCTATTTTTTAGACTTGGTTTCCATCCATGATGGATTTCATGGATCATGACATGTATACGATCAGCTTCATACTCAATTCTTTTGAATGGCAAGTCACATGGTCATTTTAGACCCGAACGTGCGTTAAGGCAAGGTGACCCCTTTTTTATTCATTATGTGTGCTGAAGCTTTGGTGCATATTATGAATAGACCATAGCAACAAGGGAAGCTCACATGTATTCTTTTAACAACCAGGTGTCCTTCGTTTCAACATCTTTTATTCGCTGATGACAGCCTATTTTTTGTCGTTCCACATTGGTTGAATGCACGAAGATGTTTCGTTGTTTAAAAGTTTATGATGATGCTTCAGGACAAGAAATAAACTTCCAAAAATCTTCTATCACTTTTGGGCACAAAGAAGACCCCATTATGTGTCGAATTTTGGGTATTTACATGAAGATTAAAAGCAAGAGGGTGCAGGAAAATACTTAGGGCTACCAGAATGTTTTAGTGTCTCAAAGAGAGAATTGTTAGCTTTCATCACTGACAAGTTAAATTCCAGATTCTTGTGATGGTATGCCAAAAGTCTTTCAATGGGAGGGAAAGAGATTCTTTTGAAATCGGTGGCAATGACCCTACCAGTGTATGTCATGTCCTGCTTTCGCCTAACCAAACATCAATACCAAAAGATCACTAGTGCGATGATGAGTTTTTGGTAGAATTCTAATGAAGGAAAAAAGAAAATTAATTGGGTCTCTTAGGAGAAAATGTGTCAACCTAAATCTAACGGTGGTTTGGGTTTTCAGGATATTGTTGAATTTAATCAGACCTTATTGGCTAAACAAGCTTGGAAAATCTTACACGAACCGAACGCCCTATTATCAAAAGTCTATAAAGCAAGATATTTTTCAAAGAAAGGTTTCCTTGAAGGTTCTTTGGGAGCACGACCATCTTACGCTTGGGGGAATATAATGTTTGGACGTGAATTATTGGAAAAAAAGATTGATGAGTAGCATTGGAAACAGTGAGGATACCAATGTTTGGACAGGTAAATGGCTTTTTGACGGTGAACCACGCCCACCACAAAGTTTAAGTCCTCAATTGGTGCCTAATTTGAATGTATCCTCCTTAATTACTTCGAAAGGAGTATAGAAAATATCAATTATATTCCTTCTTTTTTCTCATGATGACGCTTTGAAAATACTGGTTTTATCTCCCAACACCCATCTTCAGGACAAGTATATTTGGGCGTACTCATCTGACGATAAACACCAGGTCAAAAGTGAAAATTGGTTGATCTCAAAGTGTAAGGAACAAGTAGTAATTCCCACCTCAACAGAGGTTGGTTAATCATTTGAAATCAAGAATTTGGGAAGCTGAAATTGAGCTAAAAATAAAAATATTTATGTGGAGGGCTCTCTCAGGCAGTGGCGGAAGGAGGTGAGGAGAGGTGGGGTCAGCGGATCCCACTTAATTTTTAAATATTATTTAAAAATTATACATAATAATATTTTTAGATGAATTAGTATATTAATTACATAAAAATAACAAATGATTTAGTTTATATTATATTAAAATCAGTTTAAAAAAATCTAATTAGAATAAAGTGACTAATAAATTAAGTAATAAATAATTTTATAAGATTAAAAAATTATATTTTTTTCTTTTTTTATGAAATTGAGGTTATGATTCTATTATCTTTTAAATTTTTATGAAATTAAAATTATATGTAATTCGAATAGTTGAATTATGGATTTAAATTTGAAGTTTTTGATTCTTTTATGAGATATTTTGAAGATTATTTTGTCAAATAATTCATCATAAAAATAAAATACATGATTATATAATATACTATGAATGCACATAGAATTTATTTAGAGATGTATTTGTTATAGTTTTGAACTATATTTTTTAGTCTGTTTATATGCCCTAGTCAAACAAAATTCTGGCTCCGCCACTGCTCTCAGGTGCATTGGCAGTAGTTGATTGCCTACATGCACATGGATTACAAGCAAATTCATGCTGCAAAATTTGCGTTTGAAGGTATGAAAATGTGAATCATGTCTTGTTTGAATGCATATTTGCTTCAAAGATTTGGCAATTGGCTACAATACCCGGAACCACTCAAGGGTTCACAACCTCTTTCACTCACAACTTTCAAACTTTAATCCTTTTAATCAATGACGAATGTATTCACAAGAAAATACGGGCATCGATTCCATGGATTTTGTGGGAAATCTGGAAAAGTAGAAATGTTTTGGTTATTGATACATCAGTATTGGTATCACTTTCTCTTGAACAAGCAGAGCACTGTCATGAACTCTACCTAGTTTCTAAGTCAGAACAATGTCAGTTTAATTCCCGCTTAGTTAAGAGGGAAACACATTGGCCAAACCTTCTTCGGAGGTTCTAAAGTGCAATGTCCATGCATCTTGGTCCGGTGGAGGCTTTTATGTTGGTGGAGCCTAGATAGTCCGTAACTATACATGAGAGGTTTCCTTCCATGCAAGGGATGCTTTGTTACCTACTCGCGGCAAATTTGAAGCAGAACCCCAATGTTTCTGTGGGCCTTGATAAGCATGTCTAATCTCTGTCTCAGAGCGATAGAAGTTTGATCAGATTTTGACAAGGTAGTTGATGCAATTAATCATCCATCTCAATGGCCAAAATACAGAAGCATAATCCAGAAGATCATTGCGGTATCTGGTTTATTTTCCTCTTGTTTGTTCTTCACATCCTCTCCTTCAGCCAATCTCATCATTAGAGACATCGCCAAAAGTGTCTCGAAACATGGATTGTTTCAATCTTACCTATCTTTTGGGGGTCCTGCCTGGCTTCATACACGCATTTACAGAGAAGCTAATACCATTTAATAAATAGTTTTTGTAACGAGGGTCCTTAATGGTGGGTTTTATTTATCGTTCTTATATATTTCTTTTTATGTATTATTGTTCCCGAGAAAAAAAATTTAATGTCAATCAATGTCATGGTAGATATGGTTTGGATTTCTTTTTCGTGTTTCCCTTTCAATCATTTTATTTCTAACGACATGTTCCCCTTTCAATCCACCATAGATTCTCCTATTCGATCTCATTAATTATATATACTTTTATATTTCTTTACTTGTTTTTAAGTTGATGTCGTAAATGTTCTAAGAATATAGGCGGGCGGATCTGCACCGAAGAAGCGTTAAAAAAGAATGGCCGCCAAGATTTTTGGTAAGCATTGAAAAAACCGTTTGACGAAAAAGAGTAATTGTTTTTTTTCATTTTCTGGATGGAAATTGGTAAATTAACAATATATATATCTTATTTTAGTGAAGTTTGAAGGTTGATTGATAAAAACATGGCAGAAACATGAAATAAATTGAAAGGGAAAAAAATTACAAGACATTAGGTTTTCTCAAATGAAGAAGATGACTTGTTGATTTATACTATAATTTATTAAAAAAAGATGAGACAAGTTGGTTAAAGTTAGTTCTCTTAATTTTTTTTCAACAGTTCTGTTAAATTTATGATTCTTTGTTGATGGGATATCAAAATCTTTGATTTTGAGTAAAAAAAAACTTAATAAGTTTTTTTAAGTATTGTTAAAATTACATTTTTATTAAATTGAATTGCAACATTGATATTAAATACTATGTAACTTAGAATCTAGATTTTAACAAAAAAAATTTATATAGTTTAGCTAAATAACATAGGATATATATATTTTCCTCATGCATGAAAACTATTGATTCATATATATATATATATATTAACATAAATAATAGTATTTTACATCTCATTAGTTTTGTTAACCAAAATTCACAGCATAAACACTTTTACAATTATAGTGAACAAAAAAAAATTACAATTATAATAATTATAACATTACTCTATGTATAATCTATGGTGGTATATAATAATGTCTTAATAATTTTGTAGCTACGTATTTATTATTAAATTTTATAAATTCTTAAAAATTATAATCCCACGTATAATGCAGGTGAAATCGTAGATATAAACTAATTTGGGAGTTAAAAACATTTGGAATTCCAAATGCGCGACACTATTTTGGTCAAACAAACATTAAATGCAACGAGACTTAAAAAAAAAAGAAAAAAATTCAAATCTTCATCGACAATATAGAGCTATCAAAGAAAAAACGTTGACAAGATTATGTAATTTGTCAATCACAATCAATACCAATAAGTGTCATGGTAGAAATTGTTTGGATTTTGTTTTCGTGTTTCTTTTCAGTGCTTTTTTAACGACATGTTTCCCTTTCAATCCACCATAGATTCTCTGATTCGATCCCATTAATTATATATACTTCTATATTTCTTTACTTTTTTTTTAGTTGATGTCGTAAATATACTAAAAATATAAGCGGGGGGCTATGCGCCGAAGAGGCGTTAAAAAAGAATGGCCACCGAGATTTTGGGTAAGCATTGAAAAAATCATTCACAAAAAAGAGTCGGAAACTTCATTTTCTAGTTGGAAATTTGGTAAATTAAAAATCTTTATATGTTACTTTAGTGAAGTTGGAAGATTAATTGATAAAAACATGGCAAAAACATGAGATAAATTGATAGGAGATAAAATTACAGAACATTAGGTTTTCTTAAATGAAGAAGATGACTTATTGATTTCTACTATAATCTATTAAGAAAATATGAAGGAGGTTAGTTAAAATTAGTTCTCTTAATTTTTGTTCAACGGTTCTTTTAAATTTATGATTCTTTGTTGATGAGATATCAAAATCTTTAATTTTGAGTAAAACAAATTTAATAATTTTTTAAGTATTGTTAAATTTACATTTTTATTAAATTAAATTGTATCATTAATATTAAGTATTATGTAACTTAAAACCTAGGAAAAATCGATTAACCAAAACGGCTACGATTTTTGAGGCGATTACCCTAGAATTTACAATTTCCTTTTTTTTACTGGCTTCTCACGACTACTGGGCCACCGGCTATTACCGTCACCGATGATGGAACTTCTGTCTTCTACGTTTCCTCTTGACGATTCCTCTATCACAACAAACACCCATCGCGAAGGTCATGCTCCTTGCTCCCAGCTTCTTTGCTCTTCGATATTCGAATAGATAGCTCTCATGCACCATTCCTCTTCAATAATAGTGTTGCATCCGTGACAGTCCCAAAGCAACTTCGTGACAATCCCAAGCCCCTCTTGAATAATTATCTTGTCGGCTATTTCATTGGCACGACTCCACATATTGACAAAATCCACGCTACGGTTAACCACCTCTGGAATCAGGATGAAAAGGGTCCAAAGATTGATGTTAAAATGCTACAAGATGATATAGTCTTGTTCCAGATTGACAGGCTTTATGGTCCTCAACCCATTCCCTGGCTCATCTTTGGCAATTTTAATGAGATATTGGCAACGTCTGAACACTCGCTTCGCACGGATAACATACATTTGGGGATGATTCAAGTCCAAGATTTTGTATCTCGCTGTGATCTCACATATATGGCATATGTTGGACCTCGTTTCACTTGGTGGAATCACAGCCAAGCTAACCCGATCAGGAAAAAATTAGACCGGGCACTAATCAATGATGCATGGTTTGCTAAGTATTCCCGATCCTACTCAGTATTTGAAACTAATGGTGTTTCCGACCATGCTCATTGCGTCATCCACTTCCCAACTCACACCTCTTCTATTCGCAAACCACTCAAATTCAATAATTTTGCAGTTGACCATCCTCTTTTCTTTGCAGGTTGTTGGTGCATTATGACAATTGATGTAGTTTCTATGACTCTTCGTAGATCCAATTGATGTTCTTCTTGAAATATTGGAACATCCTCATGTTGTTCTCTAACTTCTTCGAGTATTATTTTACTCCCGCTTGTTCCTTTTGATATAAATTCTCTTTCGAGAAAGACACCATTCCGAGCAACAAACACTTTGTTCTCGGTGGGATTGTAGAAGTAATAACCTTTGGTCTCTTTAGGATAACCTACAAAGAAATATTTATCAGATTTGAGTCAAGTTTCTCTATAAACATACATTTAACATAAGCATCACAACCTAAAATCTTTAGAAAAGACAAATGAGGAAATTTTCCAGTCCTTATCTCATACGGAGTCTTTGTCACTAATTTTGATGGAATTCTTTTTAGCGTAAACACATCAGTTTCTAAAGCATATCCCCAAAAGGATAATGGAATATTTGTGTGACTCATCATTGATCGAACCATATCCAATAAAGTTCGATTTCACCTTTCTAATACACTATTCCATTGTAGCGTTCCCGGTGGAGTGAGTTGTGAAACAATTCAACATTTTCTTAGATGATCACCAAAAGCTTGACTTAGATATTCACCTCCACGATCTGATCGCACGGTTTTGATCGTTTTGCCAAGTTGATTTTGTAATTCAATATGAAAATTCCTTGAACTTTACAAATGACTCAGATTTATGTTTCATTAGGTAAACATAACCATTTCTACTGAAGTCATCAGTAAATGTAATGAGGTACTTAAATTTTCCTCTAACACATATACTCATGGGCGTACATACATATGAATGTATCAATCCCAATATGTCATTAGCCCTTTCATTGTTTCGAGTAAATGAAGCTTTAGTTCAACTTGCCCTTCCTCCATAACTCTACTGGTTTCAAGTCCGTGCACATTCACACAAATTTGAGCACCATAACCGGTACCTAATACCCATCGAGTAGAGCTAGAAGTAGTAACATTTACTTCTATAACATAAATACCCGAAGAAGAAACATCAAATGTTTTCATTCTTTCCATATCTCTACAAAAATTAAGAAAGTTTGATTCATTCAATTTATCCTTCTCAATAACATATTGCAATGATTAGGAATTGAGACGGTTTGACATAACTGTCAATAAAAAAACCAAAGCAAAATTAATATGATGTTCATGAATTTTGAGCATTCTTAATGTTTAAGAAAACTATAACTAATCTAAAAAATTATTCGAAAAGAGTTTAGTGATCCAAGATCCGTATTTCACTAGAATCCAAGTTAGCTTTGACTCCACCCCTGAATGTCTAGCTATTTAGATAAGCAACACCATTGCTAATTATATCCAATATAATTATTGGTTGTGGATGACATATTATGTCTTATCCAACTCTATGTTTATAAGTCCAAAACTGTTTTGATAGCCTAGTTAAGTTAACCAATTTTATTTCACATAGTAACAATTACTTCTCAAATTTTTAAACCATTATGGACTTCTCCTTTGGCAGACCCGCCACACAATGATTAAAGTTTTTGATTGTAACTATTTGACTCACTTTTAAACAATTGTAGACCGTTGCTTTGGTAGATCAGCCATACAAAAGTTCAAATTTTGATAATAAACAAAATTGGGGAGACATCTAATTACTTAACATTATACGAGGAATAAACTATAGAAGAATTCCTAGAAAAATCACCAAAAGAAGTTAAATACCAAAAATACCACACTCCCAAATTTTCCAAAAATACCACAAACATAAAAAGTGAATTTTAAGGGTTTAGAATTTACAATTCTGGGGTTGGGTTCACTAAATAGAGTTTAGAATTTACAATTCTGGGGTTGAGTTCACTAAATAGAGTTTAGAGTTTAGTTTTGAAGGAGGTAGAGTTTGGTTTTGGGGTTTAAATTTGAAGTTTTAAAGTTATCTCAAATTTTGTAGTATTTTGGAACAAAAACTTTTTGTGGTATTTTTGCAAAAATATGTGGTATTATTTGAACTTTTGGGAGTACGTGATATTTTTGAAATAAACCTAGTTTTTGATGGTATTTTTAAGAATCTTCCTAATCTAAATCATTAGTTAGTTTGTATTTTATTTTATTTAATTAATTTTTAAAAATTATTTATTTAGAATTTATATCTAATATAAATAATAAATATTAACACATATCATATAAGTGTTCTCAATTATATCATATAAGTGTTCCCCTTCGTAATTGTATACCACATACTATAACTATATTCTCCTTTAAAAGAATATTACGATATGATTACATTAAAATATTTTATATATAACAGAAAAACAAATCTCATCATGTAAGATCTGCCAATTTTATATTCTCGTTTAATTTTAAAAAGCAAGTATCTCATCATATGAGATAACGAGATATGCTAAGATTCTTAAATTTTTCTTGATTAACTTCTCTAAGTTAAACGAAACGATCATATGCTAATTATATATATACTAGGCTACTATCTATAGATCCGTGTGATGCACGAGTTTTTGATTAATTTATAAATTATCTTAATTATTGAATATTTAATACATATTTTGATCTTGAATGTATTATATTTTAAAGCAAATCTTATTGTATTTTTGAAGTGGATTGTAAACGGGATTGAACTAAAATATAATTGTAAGAAAACCATTTAATATTAAATTTCTTGAGATACCAACCACATTCCAAAATAAAATAATCAATAATAAATTATTCTGCCGAATTTAACGGATCATAAAATATAAAATATAAACAATTATTTTGTAATGGATGAGGTGTTTAACTTTATAAGATACATTTATCATTTATTTATATGTTTTCAATATCAATTAGAAGATAAAAACATAGAAAATACACTATGTTTATATATACAACTTTGTAATTTTTAAATGAAACATTTTCAATTTTTGAATTGAAAATTTCTTTTTCTTTCTCTATATAAATGTAAAAGTTAATTAATCTATATTTTTTATTTTTTATTTTACTTATGTGTTTCTTTTTTATTAACTTTTTTACGTACTTCCTTTTTTAATTAACTTGTAATATATTTAAGTAATTATTTTTATTTTATTAAATTTTAATATAGATGAATCTTAATAATATTGGTACGTGTATCATTTTTTTTTTTCTTTTTTTTTTATGTGCATCTTTTTATATGATGTATTTCTTTAAAATATAAAAATGCTTAGTACATATTACTACATAATAGTTATTACGTGTATCATTTTGAATTTGTTCCTTTTTTATGTGCGTCTTTTTTTATGTGATGTATTTCTTGAAGATATAATTGTTATATCTGTTTATTTTTTAATTTTGAAAATTTAGTAATGATATGTTAATTTATATTTTGCATTTATAATTTTTTCCCTTTTTATGTGCTTTTAATTTTTGAAAATTTAGTAATGCTATGTTAATTTTATATTTTTCCTTTTTTATCATATGTTTTTTTCTATTTTCAATTTTTTATGTTCATCTTTTTGTGATGTATTTAAAAAATGTAAATGTTATATTTGATTATTTTTTAATTTCAAAAATTTAGTAATGATATGTTAATTTTTTATTTTTCGTTTTTAATTTTTTTTTGCTATTTATGTGCTTTGTTATTTTCAAAAATTTAGTAATGATGTGTTAATTTTATATTTTTATTTTTATCATATGTTTATTTTATATTTTTCAAGTTATATTTTCTAAAAATATTTGACATGTGTCAAAATCTAAGTTAAATATTAAGTTTAATATGACACGTGTCAACATATGAAGAGTTATAATTTTGAGACATTCTTTTTTATATAATAAGATATATATATATATATATATATATGTTAACACAATCATTGAATAACAAAGTGAAAATTAAACAATTAATTATCACTCATCAACACATGCTTAAACGAATATCAGATTAAACAAGTTATATATCAAATATATAACTAGGACACGATCGCATGCCAAGAACACAACCATTATCAAACGATTACTATAAAGACATGACGTGCATCATAAATCAGATAAAGTCATCTCAATATTCACGATTAAAAGATTTAATTTAATTTTATATTCTATACGTGTGATCTGATATCACTGTTAGAATTTGTAACAATTTATAACGCTTTATAAACTCATTTAACAAATTATAATTTTTAGGATTTGTGCAAATGTAAAGGCACGACATTTGGAGTACTCATAAATCTCGATCAGTTCCAGTTTATTTTTCCAAGAAAAGTGGTATGCTAGTACCAACGAGATCAAATATCATAGAGTTGTCATGACGAATAATTTGTCTATTCCTCTTGTCTTTTCTAGGGTTTTTCTCTTTTTTGGTTGATCACCATTAACCTTCGAGCATTAATACGCTAAAATATTAACTTGACATGCTTAATGAGCCAAATGTAACACCACACTCCATGGACCGCTACTATCAAGTATAATAACTCTTAATATGATACTATCCTTTTTGGGCCCAAAGGTCAGCACAACTTTCTTATTGGGTATCAACCATTGACTAGTTTTTCAATATGAGATATTTGTTTTTAACCACACAAGAGTCCCACACCAAACCCAATTCCAAATCACGTTAACTAATAATCATGTTAACATATTATATAGGTAATATATGCACATCACATTATATTTATATATAATCTTATGCATAATATAATATATATATATATATATATATTATTAAAATCCAATATAGTATTAATCTAGTTTGCTTAGATGTGTGACCTTGTAGGATTATATAATATTAGCAATAGATTCATACACCATAGATTATAAGCGGTCTATAGCAAAACATTATAACCATCTAATATTATATGATTGTCAAACCTTTGACGCTTCAATTTTATCTAGAGTAAGTACAAAAAATTTTAGGACACTGCCAACAATGGGCTATCTTTTTTTGGGTAAGATACATGGAGAATACTCCCTTTACAATTTATTGAAAAAATAAAGAATGAAAAAAATTAGCCAATCCCTCTACTCGAGAGATCAGAAGTGTCTCCTAACAAATCAACCTCATAAGAGTCCCTAATAGAATTCGGAACAGATAAACAGAAACAAAAACCTATAGAATGTGTAAAAGCTAAACTCGCTAACCATCAACCACCTTGTTACCCTTTTCTAAGCACATGAACCACCTTGACCATCCACTCTCTAGATAGTAAGCCATGGCACAAATGTACCAGGAAAGATAGCGGATGAGAATCACAAATCCCTGCCATTAAAAGCTCCACAACCACCTTAGAATCCAATTCAAGAATAACCTTTCGAAAACCTTTATCCCAAACAAGCCAAAGTCCATAGTAAGCACCCCACAACTCTGCCAAGAGTGCTGAGCAAATACCTATATTAAGAGTAAAGCCACCACACCATATCGCAGATGAGTCTCGAATAATTCCCCCTGCCGCCGCGTAGTTTGAACCTCCTCTAGAAGCACCATCGGTATAAAATTTCCCAATCAACTTGTGGATGCTGCCAATGTGTCGGAGTCCTATGTACAACTCCACTCCTGTTACAAGACCGATTAATTGCAAAAACATTAACCGTTACTTGCGCCAGCTTTCTCAAGAAAACAACACGGTCCCTACACTTCCCTACAACCCCAAACACGTAGCCACACTTCCACTTCCAGTCCCACCAAACACCCAAAGAATAGAGAGAAGTCCAAACACCACCTTTCATGTTTTGAAACAACCACTCTAATAAGGATTGGTTAAAGAAAAAATCGTGATCTCTAGCATGGACAATCTTTTTCCAAATACCACTCATAGCGGGAAAATCCCGCAACACATGTAAAACAGTTTCGTCCGCACCTTTGCACAACGCGCATACTGCAATATCATACCAATGGCGCCTAAAACGCTGCATATTTGTTAGAATCTCTTGATGTGATACCAACCATAAGAAGATTCTAACTCGCTCTTGAACTTTAACCGCCCATAGCCTATGATAAAAAACCTTGCATGTTCACAGAATGAGACATATCTCTATGGGATAAAAGATAGTACGCCGATTTGGTTGTAAAAACCCCATTACAACTACTCGGCCATGATAAGCATCTTCCCTGTAAAGTCATCTAACACCCTTGAATACAATTTCAGCATTATTTCTTCAGGGAAATATAAGCTAAGCAGTTGCCTATTCCAACTCGAGAAACAGTCCCAAAAATCACGTACCTTACCCCCAATTAAATCCAGTGGAATTGGCCCTTGTGCAAACTCTGACAGTGGATAATTAATTAACCATTTAACTGTCCAAAAAGAATACTTCGTCCATCCCCTGGTACCCATCGAACCCATTGTAGAAGAACCTCTCTAACCCCCATCATCACACTTCGCCACATATTAGACCAATTACTTTTCAGTAAAAGCCAAAAAGGATCCTGAATGTGTCCAACCTTGTATTTACAACGAACAAGTTTAGCCCAAAGGCTCGAATTATCATTAAGTAGACGCCAACCCAACTTCGACACCAAAGCAAGATTCATTTCCTTCACCGTTTTCAAGCCCACGCCTCCCTCGAGTTTTTGTGCACAAACTCTCTTCCAAGAGAGTAAATGAATCTTTTTCAGTTCCCGATTACTGCCCCACAAAAAATCTCGGGTAACACGCTCCAAGTTTTTCCAGAGACTCGCTGGTAAAAATATCGAACTCATTGAATGTATAGGGATTGACAATAAGACTGCTTTTGCCAGCGTTAAGCGCCCAGCCATGCTCAATGTCTTCCCTTTCTAACCAATCAATCTAGTTGACACTCTCTCTAGTGTTTCCCTAAAGGTATACTTATTAATTCTCTGTTGTAGAATAGGCATACCCAAATATTTTCCCAACTCTTTGGTAGAAGCTATTCCGCTTTCATTACTTATCGAGGAAAGAAGCTCTCTAGAGACATTCTCCGAAAAAAATATTTTAGATTTCTCCATACTTACTTTCTGGCCAGATGCTTCACAGAACATGCTCAAAAAATTTCTAATAATCAGAATCTAGCTTACAGATGCTTCGGCAAACAAGATGAGGTAATCAGCAAAACAAATATGTGAAATAAGCATACCTCCCCAAGATACACGAATCGGCTTCCAGTTACCACAAGAAGACTCTGTTCTATTAAGTGACAAAGTTTATCCAAGCATAATACAAACAAGTAAGGGGATAAAGGACCCCCTTGTCTTAAACCTCTCGATGGCTTAAATCCTTTAGCTTGTTCACCATTCCATAAAACATTCATGGTTGGATTCCTCACACAACTCATAATCTATCCACACCACTTTTCCGAAAACCCCGCAGCCTTAATAATATCCTCCAGGAAATCCCACCTAATTCTGTCATAGGCCTTTTCTAAATCTAACTTAAGTAGCATCCATACCCGTCTACCTTTCTTCTTATTCATCGAGTGTACAACTTCTTGTACAATAACAATGTTATCTTGACTTAATTTACCAGGTATGAAACTAGATTGAGCATGCCCTATTAGCTTAGAAATCACCATCTTCATTCGAATGACCATCATCTTATTCAAGAGTTTAAAGAGCACATTACAAAGGCTGATTGGCCGGAATTGACTCATACGTTCCGGTTTTTCAACTTTGCCGATTAACACTAACAGAGCATATTCTTCCCTGGTGGTAAGATACCCGTTCTAAAAAATTTGAGAACAAAACGTGTGACCGATTCACCCACAACGGTCCAATTGTTCTGATAAAAATCAGTTGAAAGCCATCCGGGCCTGGAGCCTTTAGACCTCCCATACTCTGTAATGCTTCAACAACTTCAGCACTACTAAACTCCCTGTTGAGAGCGTCGCGTTCTAACTGGGACAAAGTAGGGAACCCCCCCCCCTTGTAGAATTCTCTCAACAACTGCATTCACACTAGTCAAAGAATATAGACGAGAATAAAAATCCACAACCATATTCTCCAAAGTCTGTCTATCAGAAATCCACAAACCTTCATCATTCTGCAACATATCAATGGTATTCTGACGCCTTCTAATCATTGTAGACGTATGGAAATACTTAGTATTTCGATCCCCCAAACCAATCCACTTCTCCCTAGGTTTCTGAAACCACAAAAGCTCTTCTTGTTCCAGCAATAAATCCAAATCATTTTGAATTTTATCCTCTTCATCAATTAAGGCTTGCGGCTGGGCTTCTTCTAATAAACCTTGAACCCTCTTCAAATCTAACAGTAACCTATCTTTCTGTCTCTGAACATCACCGAAAACCATCTTATTCCAAACCCGCAGTCTATCCCGAACCTTCAATAAGGCCTCCAGAGTAGATACACTTACATCCCAAGTCGTTTCAAGAACCTCCATAAAACCTTCATGCTTCAACTACATAGCTTCAAACCTAAACGGTCTACGTCTAGGATCCATTCTCCTTTGTGGTGTAAGCTGGAGGTAGAGGGGAGCATGGTCCAAAGAAAGGAAAGGCAAATGAGTAACAAAAGCCTCCTGCCATTTTAAACGCATCTCTGTACAACAAAAATTCCGATCAAGCCACTTCGCAACAAACGTAGTATTAGATCTACCACGCTTCCAAGTGAAATTACTACCACGGTAACCCATATCAATGAGACCTAAATCATTCAACCAATCCCCAAACGCCAGTGAATCAGTTGAAAGTCTACCACTACCTCATGTCCTCTCTTCTAAGCAGAGAATTGTATTGAAATCCCCACCAATAATAACTGGACCACTCACTCCATTCAACAACATCTTTAACTCTCCCCATAAACTACATCTCCTAATAGTCGTGGGAGCCGCGTATACTATTACCAGGTTCACTACGTCATCCCCTTGATCAATCCGAGCATATATAAACTGATTAGACGAAGCAATAATGTCCAATGTACCAACCGCAGATTTCCAAAGAAGCCATAAACCTACCATTTGGCCAACCGCATCAACACAAAACGAGTTATCAAAACCGAGGTGACCACATATCTTCCTAGCTCTATCACTCCCAACATGGGTCTCAAAAACTCCCAAAATATTAGTATCATATTTCTTTAACAAATACCTCATCGATCGTTGAAAAGTAGATTTATTTGCCCCCTGATAATTCCAAAGTATGCAACTAAACATCTTAAACAACAATAAGCGAAAAAATACTAGGGCAACATGTTAAGCTCGAACTTTTGTCCTGCCATCAACCTCTATCCCAGCCTGGTTAACGGCACCAACTTCCTTAACCAAGCTAGAGACATCAACAACCTCCTCCAAGACATTATTACACTTCTCAGTTAATGGAAGCCATAGAATTGCATGCATTACCTACTAGATCCTCATCTGTATTGATCAAATCATGTGATGGGGAAACATTCTCAACACGTTGTCGTTTACCAATTTGGATCAGATCCTTCTCACCTCTAGTTGGCCCAAAAATCAAACCCTGACCTGGACCTGGCCGAGCTGCTTTTTTAAATTTTGCCTTCAATTTCTAACTCCCAAGATGAAGGTTTTTAGAGCTCGAGCCCTCAAAAACCATCTTCCTTTCCTCTTCCCCCCAACCTTTATGCTACCCCCTGCAATACTAGAAGACTTTTTACCATTACCCATGTTCAACTCCCTTGCCACCAACACGGTCTTGGGGGCATTAGGATATGAGATAATTATTTTTGAAAATGACAATATGATTGTTACAAAATCTCTTCATATTCAATTCATTATTGAAGATGTGCAACAATTAACAAGTTGTTTTGAGTCAATTCTTCAATCATCAAAATATAGATTCTACTTTTTGTGTAGATTTATTGTTGAAAAAAGCTTTCCATTATATAGAGTCTAGTTGTATTTTTAACTTGAGGCAAATAAAACAAAAATAACTTTCGTTTCTCTCTCTCTCTTTTATTTGATAGTCTACCGTCAGACCCGCTTTTCACTCCCGCTGGTGTCCGGTTTCTCGCTGATGCTGGCCGAATCTGTAAATATCTTCCGTTTTTTTTCTTGGTTCTATCATCACCGACTTTTCTCTCCTCCTCTCTCACCTTGGATTTCTTTTCTGCTTCTCCATCCTTCGAAATTTCCACTGTTAACTGCGTCATATGGTGGCTCGGTGATGGTACACGATTGATGGCGAAGTGGCGTTTGGATCTCTGGTGGTTAAGAGACCAGATGATGATTTTTGGCGTTTCCTCTTCTCTGCACGAATATCTATTTGATATTCCGTATTCAATCTCTTATGTTGGTTGGTGGTTCATCATGAAGTGTTCCGATGAGGTCCGACAGGGATATTGGTGCCATTGTGCCCTTTTCTTCTTCCGGCGTCACGATTTCAGTCCACGAAACTTTCTTTGTCGGAATCAAGTTTTCTTGATCGAATTATGTTGGGCTTGTTAACTGTGTCCACCGACTACACCGGTTTTGATGTTGGTCTATGACCGGAGTCTATCATCGCTGGGTTGGAGAAGGATTGTTCGCATGTGTGGGGGGGGGGGAATTGGCCACGTCGACAATTTCTCAACCACATGCTAATAATTAATATTTTAAGTCTTTTTGTTTTTGAGTTGTTATGGTAGTCGTCATGTTATTGTTATTAGTTGGGATAATTCAGATCTATGAGGGTACAATAAAAGTACTTTTTTCCCGTTCGGTATCATTCCGATAAATTGGGTTAGCTTGGGTTTATTTCGGTTTAGAAAAGTTTTTTTTTTAGTTTTTGTGGTCTTTCAGAACTTTGTATTTTCCTTTTAGGAATAGTTAATTTTTCTCTTATAGAAAGCATCTATCCAATATGGATTTATATCTTTTTATTGGTGGGATTTATTCTATCCTTTATGAATATGTATTTTTTTAATCTAATACCATATATTGATGGGGAAAAAAATGTATTTTTAACTTTTGTACAGACATTTTTTGACTGATTATCATGAACAAAGGTTTCATCTGTTGAAAAAAAGAATAATTAAATACAAAATTTGATAAATAAAAAGAAAAACGGTAGAGATGATGACGTTAGACCATTTCTAGGTAAAATTGTTTAGGCTTGTTAAAGTTCTTAAGTGGCCCATTAATTGGATAAGAGTTACTCATTCGTCCTGTTAGTTTGTGAATCGCTAGCAATAGCGATTGTTTTATATTTGTTTACTGATCGTTAGCCTAGCATCTAGTCGTAATAATCAGTGATTGAAAATTTTGAGTGCTGTTTTTTCAGCGATTAGTCACTAGATCAACGATCAACAACAATCGCCACAAAAATAAAATAAATTAAACTAAAAAAATAAAAAATAGTAAATAAATTAAATATATTAATGAAATAATTTAAATGAAAACAAAATTAAAAAGATAAAATAATAGAAAATAAATAATAAGTTATTTAAATAATTTAAAAATCAAATAAATTAAATAATCTAAATTATTTATATAAATTATTTTAAAAAAAACCAAAAAATTAAATTATTTCCAAAAAAAAATAAAATAAAATAAACTGAAATAAATAGATAAATAAAAAAGTAAAATAAAATAATATATAAAATAACTTTTTACAAAAAAATTAAGTAATATAGATTAAAATAAACAATAAATAATATATATATTAAATACAACAAATAAGTTAAACATGTATTGGAGAGATGGAATGTTGATTGATGTTTGTTTCTGTAGATACTGAACCAAAGAGCAATTGAGGTTTTAGAGAAAGTAAGACTGGTTCCTGAAATTAGAACATGGGACATTGTAGAGATCAAGCTGGTAAATCCTTATACAATCTGAAGTTATTATGAAGCTACAAGATTTATTTTGACGAAGTGGGTTCGATTTGCAGGAACTAAGTTCCTGAGAACAAACGTAGGCTATCTATCTACAAAGGTATAGTAATGTCAAGACAAAATGCAGGCATCCACACTACTATTTGAATCCGGAGAATCATTGAAGGCATTGGCGTTTGAAATGTCTTTCCAATGTAAGTTTCTTCTTCCTTCTATTGAATTCTACAAATAGGAGCGGATGGGGTTCAGGCTTTAGCTATACATAGTAAGTGAGCACCGACCATTGGCCTAAGTCACACTCTCCATAGATGAGTTTTTAGCTGAATCGACAAGTGGCTTTTGTATATGTATATGATGTGGATTGATTTTGAACAGATACTTTCCAAACATTAAGGAGATAAAAGTGGTGAGTGATAGGAAAGCGAGAAAAGCAAAACTTTACTATCTGAGGGACAAGCTTCCTCGTCTATTTACTTTTAAATGAAACACCAAACTCAATAGTACTGTCTTTCGATTGTAATAATTATTTGTTTGTTGTTTTTGGATATCATTTCTGTTAATGTAATTTATAGTGACAATAATTTGAGAGAAGTAAATCAAAATGTTATGTGAGGCTCCTTCTTGATGTTTTTTTATAATTTTTAGTTATGTCAAAGTTAGTCAAAATTAAGTAAGTTTAAATGTTATATATACTCATTTAAAACTTTGGCTGATTTGTATGCATTTTATCACATTTTGATTTTTTAACTGTCACGGAATGAGAAATCTTTTGGATGGATTCTACAATGGTCATATTGGAATCAATTACTTCTCAGGTAAAGCAGACAAAAGAATATCCTGGGAAATCATTGAGTATCTTACTTGTCTCTTTCATCTCTATGTTAAAGTCTATAACATCTCGAATATTTAATCCTTAAATAATTTTAAAACTAAAATAAAATTTAATTGTGAGGGATGAAATGGCCTACCACGCTGAAAGCCATTATAGCATTTCAATTAATTAATTATTGTAACCAATCATCACATGACACGTATTAGTATCTGTTTCCAGCCTGTCGCTTTACCTTTTTCTTCTCATCCAAAGCACAACTGTATTCACACGTGTCACATATCCTTCTCTCTCTTTCCCCGCGCTTCCCGGAGACGACGCCGGAAGATATACCACGGAACTTTACTTCGCCTTCACGTGGCCGCTTCACGAAACGCTTCGCATCTCTTTCTTTGGTTTTGGTGGAGAGCGATTTTCGGGAGCCATTACCAGCTTCTTCGCTTCTCCTTGCTTATCGTTAGACCGTGACTTTTTTTTGTTTCTTTCTCCAGGTTTGATCCGCCTTTCTTGCTCTTAATTTCTCACTCAGATTACTTTTGTTGCTTCCTAGGTCCTTTTTCCAGGAAAAACAAATAAAAATAAAATCCGAGTTTAATTGAATTTACGGATTTCGATTTCGATGTGTATAGGTTTCGAGTTCTAAAGACTGATTTTCGATCTTCTGTGGTTGCTAAACAATGTCTGGCGTTGGCGAGAACCAGCTTATCTCCATTCAACCTGATGAACTCAAATTTCTATGTAAGAATCCCACTATCTCCTTATATCTTTGGAAGGGGAAGATCGTTGCATGCATCATCATCATCTATCTCATTAATTTTTTGATGTGAAACCTTTACATATCTGATGAGAATGGTTTCTCTTGAATTTGCATCTTTGTTTTCCCCCTTATCATTGCTTTCCTCTTGTCAAATACCAAACCTCAAGCTTACGGTACTTGTTATTAGCAAATGTAATTGTGCAAAGAAGAATTGGTACATGTTGGGATTGATTCTCTACAACAATATGTGATTACCTAGTTTTTTCTATGATTTTGAAACTTTTGGAGGTTTTCTTTTTGGATGATCGTGGTGTTATTAATATTGTATCAGTTGAGCTGGAGAAGCAAAGCTATTGTGATCTTAAGGTTGCCAATAAAACAGAGCACTATGTTGCTTTCAAGGTAATTTCGCATCAAGCTACCAAGTTTATATGCTTTCTTTGTGATGAAGTTATGATGAGCTAGTGTTTTTTCGCCTAAAAATGACTGATTGTGTGTTTTTTCTTTGCTTTACCAAATCAGGTGAAAACAACATCTCCAAAGAAGTATTTTGTAAGACCTAACACTGGTGTCATACAGCCATGGGACTCCTGCATCATTAGAGGTGCAGTGATTCTCTATTAACCTTTCAGTCATTGGGAGTTTATACCTTGTGCTTGGAAATAATTTAGATCCTTTAAATTCTAGTTACTCTACAAGCGCAACGTGAGTATCCTCCAGATATGCAGTGCAAGGACAAATTTCTCCTGCAAAGTACCATTGTACCTCCACACACTGATGTGGATGAACTTCCCCAAGACACAGTAAGTCCTAGAATATAGCCTTTTTTTAGTTCAAAAAATTGTATTTCATATTTTTCAGGAAAAGAAATCAACATCACATATGTTATGCTTGTGTTTAGTTTACAAAGGACAGTGGGAAAACATTAACAGAGTGTAAGCTTAAGGTCTCATATATCTCCCCGTCTACAACCCAAAGATCTTCTGAATCTGGAGCAACCAATGGTGATGGAAATGGCTCCGAAACTATCTCTGTGAGTAACACTTACACCCTCCTTATACCATTTAATCTTGCATGTTGTATTGACTTCTGCGTTATAACTGGTGTGCCAACCAATTATAATCGTAGCAAAAGCCTTATGTTAGGATGATTCTCTTGTGATGCCAATATATATTGGACCTCGGGCATAAACAGACACTTGTTGTGATACTTGTATGCAAGAATAAGTATACAAAGAAATTTGGGTAATTAATAGAAACTTTCTTTCATATCAAAGACTTTTAGTACTCGAACTTGTTGTTTTCAAGGGATACAAATTGTAATGAAGGAATGAGTTGAATGGTTGGGGCACTTTAACATAGGCCAATTTTCTAGCTTTGTTTATTCCTTTTGTGTCTGTTATTATACCTTTCTTCATACGATGAACAAAATGTACTTAACAAGAAATCTCATAACTGATCACATCATAAGCTTAAAAGATATAAGTTCTTGCAATGTTTTTAATCCTCTCTTTTAAATTTTAACCAATATGTATGAACAGACTATACAGCGGCTGAAGGAAGAGCGAGATGCTGCTGTTAAGCAAACACAACAGCTGCAACATGAATTGGTATTCTTCCATAAACGTTTCCTTGATATTTTGGAATTTTGATTAATCAATGTTATTTAGACAAAGGACATGTAAACTTAACAGTGCTTAATAACAAAGGATATTGTGAAACATGTTATAAATAAATTGCAGGAGATGGCGAAGAGACGGAGAAATCAGAGGAACAGCGGAAACGGGTTATCTTTAAAGTTGGCAGCTTTGGTTGGACTCATCGGACTCATCATCGGTTTCATCCTAAAACTCACATTAGCTTCTTCCACATAACAACTCTCAGCTTCTTTGCATCGACATATGTAACCGGTGCTCCTACACATTTTGGAGTATTTTACTCTGGTAACTTCCACTTCCAGACAATAGTTATGTCAGTCCTCTTTCTTTGTATTCTGTTCTACTTGTTTCTTCCATGAAATTTGCTTCTTTTTCAATTTTTATTGGATGTACATTTTTGACCCAACAGATCCTTTCATCATTGGATTGTTTTTTGCTAAACACTTACCTTTTCAGTTATAAAATCGGAACAGGTTTTACACTAACCTAAAACTACTTTTAACGCTAATCTCTCCAGTTAATGGAAGGCTGACCAGAAATTCTAGAGAGCTTGAATTTGAACAACAGATTACCTTGAGGTCCTCTCTCTCGCCAATAATCCTCAACCAAATATAACCCAACATACACGTAACGTTTACCTCTCTGGTCCCGTCTCTTTTTCCCACGAATCACTCTCACTGGTTTTTTTTCCTTCATGCTATTAACTAATGCCAAATTTCCAGTAACAAGCTTCTGATCTTCCCTCACTACTCTCTTATCCTTGCTTGTCACGTTGCCTCCCTGACCAGTGTATATCATCACTTCATTATCGAATCTATCGCCGTAATCATTACCTTCCGATGAAACGATGCTCGTAGCTAGTTTGTCTTTATTTATGTCAATCCCACCCATGATGTTAAAATGGAGACCGATCAAGTTGAGTTCTGCTTTGTACTGAAACTCATCTCCAACTTCGATACCAGGGACTTCTCCAATCATCCTATCTTCATTCATTTGCATCCTTTCCTTCTTGAGGATTCTCCGTGTGAGGCAATCTACCCTACTCGTGTCAGTCTTTGATCCCGCTGCTTTGTCTCTTTCCAAGTCTTCAAACACAACTTTAAAGATACGCAACGCCTTGAGAACTTGCTCGCGTGTACTAAGATCTTCGTTAGTCTTCTTTCTTTTCCGCATAGCTGGGATGAGACCAAGTTGGCTTGACCGTCTTTCAACTCTGTTTTGAGTTGGTTTATGAGTCTTTACTTTAAGCCCACTTGCATTACTTAAGCTATTCCTCTTATCCGGTGAATTTCTGTGTCTCTGCACAGCTTTTGCTACCAAAGGCTTCCTTTGAATGTTACTAGACGAATATGGAGACTTCCTTTTATGTCTTTCAGACCCAATTAATTTGATAGCTTCCTCTGAACTTAGAGGTTTAACTTTAGTTCCGAAAGATGGAGGTAACGTCGTCCTCTTAGCTGCAACCGAATTTCCACTCCCAACATTACCATTAGATGCTACATTGAAGCCAGCTTTCGTCATCATCAAATCAACTGATTCCAATTCCTTAAACTTATCAGCAGAGCAAGCAGACCTATGGTGGTTATCACGATCAACAATTTTGTAGCACTTGCTAGACTGACCACCACATCCATTTGGAAAATCTCTCTTAACAGTAATATTTCTTGGCTTCTTAGAAAGGGAGTTCCTTTGAATCATCTTCCTGAAAATAACAATGTGCACAAAATCAACTTCTTTGTAACCACTAAACCACAAGACCCTTGCTAAGAGACACTTTGAATCAAAGAAGAAACCATCAAAACTTTCATCTTTTACCACACATAATTCAAAATGTCCCAAGAAAATTAGAAGAGCCACATCGGAATTAAATGGACAAAAAATTTGTTCCATAATAAGCTTCGTTTTATAGTTTTGCACAAAATATAAAACGACACTCTTAATAAAACAAATAAATTAACTCTAAAACAACATTTATTATGAAATAAAAGTATATAGTTTGCATATAGTAGTAACAAAGTCTAGTGTAATATGCGGTCCAATAAAAATAATTAAATCAACCCATAGAAAACAAAATTGCAATTATTCTATTGGCCAAAAAAATCAAATTCATTTAACTTCTGCATTCTTAAAATCTAAAATGGCACTCATACTAAAACAAAAAATTAACTCTAAAACAACACTTATTGTGAAAGAGAAACCGTATATAATCAACATATAGTAACAAAGCCTAGTGTAATATGTAGTCCAACACAAAATTGATCCGTGTGGATAAATCCAAGACTAATGGCTACGAGAATCATCATTTCAAGAAGATGTACTATGAGTATTCTCTCAAATATGAAGAGACAACACTAATATAAAAAGATATATGAGAACTGGTTTAGAGTTGGAATATGGTAATACTCGCAGCGCAAAAATTTAAACTGAATTTGTAGTAAATAGAGTTGTAGTGTAGAATTCAAGAAGTTGAAAAATTCACATAGAAAATTAGGGCCAATGAATGAACCATAACAATAACACAATGGCAAAATACTAAAAATGGAACCAAGATTGTATGCAAGATCTTGAAGATAAGTAATATAGGAACCCCGATACGAGCGATTGATTTTACACCTAAAAACCAAAGTTCCCACAAGTTTCCATGAAATTTCGCATTGCTAAACAATGCGCAAGCAAAATGTAGAACAACAAATGCGAAACTAAGCCAAAAAACACGAAAAGAGGAAGAGACAATGCGATATGTATGAAGAACAAGCAATTGTAGAGAGTCGTACACAGAAGAAATGGTGATCACTGACCAAGAAGAAGACAAATCTCAAGAGGAAGATGACAAGTAATTAGCGATGCTCGTCTTCGTCTTCGTCTTGTTGGTTTATATAGGGATTATTGTAACTTCTCTAGGGCTCGGAAGATGAGTGGCCGTTTGAGTAGTTTTGACTTTGAATTTAAAAATTTTGCCTGTTTTTCGTTTTTGAATGGAGCCACTAACTACGTTAATGATTTTCAGTTATAATTTTCCCACTAAGCGAATTATAAGCAACTAATTAGTAATCACGTAATTAAGTTTGGTAATTATGCCAATTACGTTTCTGTTGTTAGCATTTAATTTTGCTTTCCTTTTTCAAAGAATTGATTATGATTGAAGCTGATTGGTCGTGACTTATGATTGATGTGATTGATAAAGGCTTGACGGTAGCCTATAGGTGTTTGATGTAAGACCTCTCCAACAAGTTTTCTTACAGATTTTTTAACAATAAAATATAATAAAATGTTAAGAAATTTGGAATGAGAAATTTCTTAAAACTTTTTGACTCTTTCACTATTCATACATTTTTTACTCTTGGGTTTCTTGCACTATTCAATAAATTTCTTAAAACTCTTAAAATAATATTATTATTTTTTTTATTAAGAAACTTTTAAAGAGTTTCTCATTGGAGATGCTCTAAGTATTGTTAATTTTATTTTTTTATCAAAATAAAATTTGGACTAGTAACTAAAAACGGTAACTTTTATTTTAAGAATAGTAGAATATTTAATTTTAAGTATTAAAAGATCTTACCTTTCAAGTAAAACAATCATTATATTAATGGTTTATTTGATTTTTTTTATATATATTAAATTTTTTAAAAATAATAATTATAATGTAAACAAAGCACCACTAAATTTAATTTTTGCATTATATATAGTTAAATAGATGTTTTTAAAAATTTTGGGAAAAAAATATATTAATGCTTTGTTATTTTCTTTACCACATCTTGTACATAATTATAAAAAATAACAAAAGAAAAACAGTTATAAAATAAAAGTGATAGTAAAGGTTTTACTCCATCTCTCTAGTAGAACTTATCTTCATCTCTTTCAGACACAATATTTAAAGTTTTCACAGATATGTAGTCTTCACCGGAAGCGGCGTCGGGCCCTCGCCGGCGTCGGGCCCTCGCCGGCGTCGTTTCTCTCTGTCTTTCTTTTCGTTTTTCTTCCTTTTCTCTTTAGGCAAGGTTTTTGGCTTGGATTCATGGTGCTGCTCATCTCCCCGTCGTGCTTTCTCTTTTTTATCGCCCGTAGATCTGTTCGTCGAACGATGGGTCATAGGCGGCTGATTCAGTTCCGAAATTTGAGCTCTCTCTTTGATAGGGGTGTCAAAATGAGTAAATGTTTTTGGGTCAACACAACCCAAACCAACCTATATATCCAAATGAGTTTAAATTTTAGGTTTTAATAGTTTTATAAGTATAATGGGTTAATGATTTTATTGGGTTGGGTTAAAATGGATTGGGTCAAATGGATTAATTGGTTATCCATAACCAAACTAACATTATTTATTTTATTTTTTAAAAAATTTATTAAAAACAAAATAAAATTAATATAGTTTTCCCGTCAAAATTTTTCCGCCAAAAGTTTTCCCGTCAAAATTTTCCCGATAAAAGTTTTTCGTCGAAATTTTCCCATGAAGTTTTTCCGTATAAATTTTCTCGGGAAAAGCTTTCCTGTCGAAATTTCTCGCAAAATTTTCCTGCGAAAGATTTCCTGTCAAAACATTTCCATTGAAAATTTATTTCAAAATTTTTTCATGCGATGATGATTATAATGAAATTGGTGATGTAGTGTTGATGATGTAATTATGATGTCATACTTAACAATTATGATAATTATTTAAATAATAATCAAATTATAATGGATAACTCATTAACCCACTAATTTAAATGAGTAATACGTTGATCTAACCTATTTTTTTAATGGAGTGACTTGACAAATAATCTATTTAACCAATGGTTTAATTGGATTTGGTTTACCCATTTTGACATCCCTACTCTTTGGTCGTGTCTTGGGTATGACTC
This sequence comes from Iberis pinnata, assembly GCA_900406425.1. Lineage (NCBI taxonomy): Eukaryota > Viridiplantae > Streptophyta > Magnoliopsida > Brassicales > Brassicaceae > Iberis > Iberis pinnata. Next base: position 45,993 of record OVBE01000069.1, on the reverse strand, counting down.
GGGAGCTTGGCTCTTGGTTTCTGCCTGGATTCAGCTCTCATGTGGTGGTGAGGATAGAGATTCCGATTGATTGTTGACGGAGCCTTGGTTTTTGTTGGTTTTTTTGTAGTATTGTGGGCTCTGTTTTGCTTATTGGCTTTGTATATTGTGGTTCTGTTCTTTGTTCTCATTCGCCTTTTTTTCACTTTGGATGCGTCTCTTGTGCTTTGTTGTTGATTCAATTTGAGAGAATGTCTGGGACGGATAGTCTATGTAATGTTAGCCCTATCGCTGTCGGGAATTTTCGGTCAGCCTGCTCATCTCTCTTCTTTTCGTTGGCAGCCTCAATTTCATCTAGTTTGGAGTTAAGCTCTCGTCGTATTATCCACTTTTCCGGTTCCGTTTGACCTCTTCTGCTCGGCTTAGCTTCGGTTCCATGAGTGTTGCTCTAGTCGTCGGTTGCTAGGACTTCCCGAAGTCTTTCTTCGTCATGTCAGGCTAATGGGTGCTTCTGGTGGTGCACCGTTTGTTTCTTCCTGACTCAGCCTCTCCTCTCTCGCAGCTTTTTCGTTATCTCTGTTTTTTTGCTCTGTCTAATATGTCGCTTGGGTCTCGAGGTTCGGCTTTGTTGGGTTTACTGCTTCGGTTTGCTCTATTTGTATCTAGTTTGGCTTTTGGCTTTTAAATGAAACTGCCATTTGTGGTATTTTTTTTCAAAGATATTTTCTTTTCGCCCGACAACGACCTGTGTCCCTACCTTTTGTTCTTTTCTTTTTGTTAAATATAATATTTACCATCCATGGAATAAAAAAAAGTTTTACTCCATAAAAGTAAAAAGTCAATATGTACCTAAAGGGTCTATTTTATATACCCTTGCTATAAATGAAAAAAAAAAAAAAAAAAACGAATAATGAACAACTTTCTAGGAACTTGTTATTACTATTTACTCTAAATTATTACCCACTTGTTTTCAAACTTATTATTTTGTTGTTTAATATTTGATTTTCTAACTTTTCATCTATATATTTTTAGTTAGTATTAATAAATAAAAAATCCAAAAATATATGAATTAAAATATTAAACTACCACTACATGAAAATTATCAAAAATTGTTTATTGTGAAAATATAACATTTACAAATAAACATTCATTATATTTTTGTAATTAAAAAAAAAAATAAAGTATAAAAGAACATAGAAAATTTAATCTATTCTATTAAATATCGAAATACTATTTTTTGTTGTTGTTGTCTTACATGCATTTTATCTCATTGGTAAATACAAAATGATAGAATAATTAATAGAAAAAATAAAAAGTTGAGATTCTAATATTGTCAAGTATATAACTGGCGGTTATATGTGATTTTATTGGCGGTGTGGGTTCCCGATCGTGGCATGCCGACTCTCTGGTGGTTATTCCTATAAGGTTTAATTTTCACTTCCATGATGTTCGTTTTCTCCTTCTTATAAATCTTTTATTCTTCATTCCACGTCGCCTCATTCACTGGAATATACTTCTTCTCATTTACAGTTACTCTAAGTTGATTTCAATGGCGGAGAATTTGCAAGGTGGTTTTCAGGATTTGGAATTGGGAGTGGATGATGCTCCGGTGGCTCTTCCCATGGCAATGATTTCTCATGCGGTTGAGGAGAATCGTTTCATTTTGGCTGGGTATCCTTTAATCCCTTAGCGTAAAAATTTACAGTATATTATTGCTAATCTACCACGTACATGGGGCTGAGGTGGGCTTTGTTCACGACAAAATAATGGCTGCTAATCGATGTCTATTTGTGTTCCAAACTAGAGCGGGCATGGAGAATGTTCTTTGGATGGGTCCTTGGGCATTTGCGGATAAAATGCTTGCTATCTATCGTTGGCCCCCTCTGATGGATTACATACTGTTGAAATACATACCATTCTGAATCCATATTCGTGGTATCCCAATCCAATTTCTGAATCGTGAAGTAATTGTCCATATTAGTGATAATTTAGGCAACCTTTTGGAAGTTGATTACAACTTTGAGATACAAACAAGAGTGGTGTTTGTACGTGTTCAAATTCATTGGAATGTCAACAACAATATGAAGTTCAACAAGTTTCAAAGGTTCTTTCAATTCACCCGGGGTGTGAATATTTTGCTCAAGTTTCACTACGAAAGATTAAGGGGTTTCTGTCAAGTTTGTTGCAATCTTACACCTGATTCTAGCAATTATTTAATCCAAAATAGTGGTATGGATCCACAATTTGATGATGATGATGAGACAAATATGCCTCAAGGTCCACAACCATATAATGGCATTCGTATTGAGAAGATCCATGAAGATGATCCTGCTTTGGTTCCTGCTGATGATAATCAGCCTGATTTTATTCCTCTTTATGTTCAATCTAAGGATAATAAAATTGCTGATTCTTCTTATCATTCTGCACATATTGATAATATTCGATCACAGTTTGCTTCTGATGCAGGTTCTAGTGTGATGGGAACAAGGTATTGGCAGCATTTCATGAACTCAACTTCTTTAATTGTTTCCGTAAAGGACAATGGCGCTGACGGCAAAAAATGCAAGTCTGACTCTAATCATGGTGAGAGATATGTGCAACCATTGATCATATGTGAGCCATCAGCTGCTGTAAATGAGGACACTCAAGTTAATCAAACTAGAGGCGCGGTGGGCCCTAAGCCACCGCAGGAGAAATGAGGGCAATATGTTGGAGCTGTCGAGGCCTAGGCAATGACCAGGCAGTTCGACATATGAAGGAGTTAGTGTGCATCTACCTCCCGGATATCATTTACCTTCAGGAAACAAAACAACATGATGCGTATGTTGCGGGTGTCTGTCAAGATTTAGGTTTTTTAAATTATGTAATCGTACCTTTACATGGTATAAGTGGTGGTATTGTGGTGATGTGGAAACCATCTGTTATGCTTTCTGGTATTTCCAAGTCCCCTAATTTGGTTGAATGCTCTATAAAGTTCAATGGAATGAATTTCAACTTGTGTTATGCGTATGACCACCCTAACAAACAATTTCGCCAACATGTTTGGAATAAACTAAAAATTTGTTCTACTAACATATTAAGCCATTGGATAGCAATTGGTGACTTTCAACGCTATCACGGGAGATCATGAGAAGTTAGGGGGAAGAATATTACCTGCTTGCACATTCGCTACGTTTTATAATATGCTGACTGTTTGTGGTTTGAGAGATCTTCCATCAAAGGGGAATCATCTATCTTGGGCAGGGAAACAATATGGTTACGATGTCCAATGCTATATGGATCATACAATGGGAAACTCAGATTGGTTTAATGCATTCTAAAGCTCAATGGTGGAATTTCGGACCATCGGCCAATCGTTGTTTCATTTTGTAATGATCTGTCCCAATCTCATTGCAATTACAAATTTGACAAATGGTTAGTTTAGAGGCAGGGTTTTAAAGAATCGATGTTGAAAAGATGGAATTATTTGCATGGCAATGTTTCATGGAAAGATAGGTTGTCCTCATGTCGTACTGCAATTTCTCGGTTGAAACAGCTCAATCCGTTCAATTCTAAAGTTGATATCTACCGGTTGCGTGCTGAATTGAATCGTGCAGTGAATATTGGTCTTTCTTCTCAGAATGTTAATCAAATAAAGCGAGATATACACTCTGCTTACCGTAACGAGGAGCCTTTTTGGAAGGCTAAAATTAGAGTTCAATGGCTTCGGGAAAGTGATCATAACACATAATATTTCTTCAATGTTGCTAAGGCAAGAGCAATAAGGAAATATATTCATTCTGTAATTGATGACTTTGGTTCCTCTCGGTATGGTTAATTGCAGATGTGACACAATAATATATTACAAATTTATATCGCAATGGTTTAGAGATATATGACAACCATTATCATGTGTTAAATGGTTTTCCAAGACATTTCACTGCAGAAATGAATACATATCTCACCCGGCCAATTTCTTCCAAGGAAATACGCCAAGTAGTGTTTAGTATTGGACCATATAAGGCTCTAGGTTTGATAAACAAGAATTTGCAGATTCTTATTTAAAAAATATCTTAAGCCTAATCATATTGTTATAGTACTTAAGATGTCAATCCAATTCAGAGATGTAATTAGCACACTAGTCCTATTATAATCATATTTAGTCTAAACAATTAAGGTTTGTATGGTTTTAAGATACTTAATCATGCATAAAAAAGTCAACAAAAGGTCAAAGATTGAAAAGTCAATACAATTAAGCAAAAGTCAACTGAAAGGTTAAGTTTTCAACAAAGAATTAAAACTAAGCAAATGGGTTTAGAGTTTTAAAAAAAGAGTTTGCATCTAGTTTCAATTAATGCATGTCTTAGGTTCATTTTAGGTTGCATTTGTATAGGAAGCCAATGATGAACTTACCTTGTTAATTTTAAGCTCTAGCTTTTTAAATTAGCATCTCAAGTATGATGGATTGGATTGATCACTCTAGTAGTCTTGAAAAATCTTGAAGTTTTTGTGGTGGATCTTGAAACTTGAAAATTTATCGTATAGTTTTGAAGCTTGCTAGCACTAGGTTATCTTCACAAATATTTTGACTTAAATTTGAACGATCAATTAATATGCTCAATGAATGTCTTAATGTGTTTTCAAGGCTTAATCATTTTTATAACGGTTTAGTCACCCCAAAACCGAAATACTTGTGGCTAAACCAGTCATTCTCATTTTTTGAATGATTTCCCTCTCCACCTTTGAACCCAATTAACCTAAACACTTGTGAGGCCATATTTTAGTGATTGTTTTGACAAATACTTAAGAGTATAAGGGGCGACAATTGACAACTTCCATTTGGCTAGATTGATGATATCATCTAGCGATTAGGAAGGATACTCAAGATAGGAAATGTTTGGGTATTTGGGATGTTTTTAACGGTTTGATACTTTAGTCATGAGATTGATTCTAATGCTTATTCTAATGTGGTAAGGGTATAAGTAGTGTTGTAACCAATGTTTCAAAGATGAAGTTTGGGGAATAAAGAATAAGAAAGTAATGAGTTTGATAAAGGATGATAAGTATACACTAAATTAGAAATTGAAATGGCAAGAATCCCTAAGTTTTAAGAAAGAAAAACTCTAAGTTACATAGAGAAAAAAGGCTAGAGAAAATTGCAAGAATGAAAAGAATAGTCTAAGTGATAAAAGATACAAAAGAGCTAGTGCATGTTGAAATAGTATAAAAGGAAAGAATGAAGAATCTAGTGGAGAAAAGTGAAAGCCTAAGGTGAAAAAGATAAGAAAGAAAGGTTTGTTTGGGAAGTTTTTGAAATTGAAAAGAATGGTTAGAACATGTGAAGAATGGGTAGAATAAGGCAAGGTTTCTGGGGAATGATTAGAAATGGAAGTTGAGAGTTGTATTCCTCATTGCCTTTTGTCTCATTTTGATTTTTCTATTCCAATCACTCCCTTTGAGTGATAACCCTATGATTGTGTGCAAACCTTCTTTTGATTCATTGGAATCTCCATTCAACCTAACCAATTGAGAAACTTAAGATCACTATTTGAGCATACTTCACTAAACACTAAGAGAAAGTAGGAAAATGGCCTAAGCTAGACAAATAGATAACTTACTCTTAGTAATATAATGGGTAGTGAAGTAAGTTTTTAGTGATCCACTTACTTAGCAATTTCAATATCCATTCAATTACTAAGAGTAAGTGATCCACTTATCTAGCTTAGGCCATCTTCCTACATTCGTTAAGTTTTTAGTGAACTATGCTCAGATAGTGATCTTAAGTGTCTCAATTGGTTAGGTCGATTGGGGATTCCAATGCATCAAAAGAAGCACACAATCATAAGGTTATCAATCAAAAGGAGTGATTGGAATAGCAAAATTAAAATGAGACAAAATGCAATGAAGAATAAACCTTTCAACTTCTGTTTCTAATCATTCCTCAAAAACTTTGCCTTATTCTACCCATTCTTCACATGTTCTAACCATTCTTTTCAATTCCAAAAACTTCCCAAACAAAAATTTCTTTCTTATATTTTTCACTTTAGGCTTTCACTTTTCTCCACTAGATTCTTCATTCTTTTCCTTTATACTATTTCAACATGCACTAGCTCTTTTTGTATCTTTTATCACTTAGGCTATTCTTTTCATTCTTGCAATTTTTTCTCTAGCATTTTCTCTTTATGTAACTTAGAGTTTTTCTTTCTTAAAACTTAGGGATTCTTTACATTTCACTTTCTAATCTAGTGGAGACTTATCATCTTTTATCAAACTCATTACTTACTTTTTTATTATTCCCCAAACTTCATCTTTCAATGATTGGTCACAACACTACTTCTACCCTTACCCCATTAGAATAAGCATTAGAACCAATCTCATGACTAAAGTATCAAATCTTTAAGAACATCCCAAATATCCAAACATTTCCCATATTAAGTACCCTTCCTAATCGCTAGATGGTATCGTCAATCTAGCCAAATGAAAGTTGTCAATTGTCGCCCCTTATAATCTGAAGTTTTTCCCAAAGCAATCACTAAAGAAATAAGGCATCACAAGTGTTTAGGTTAATTGGGTTCAACGGTGGAGAGGGAAATCATTCTAAAAATAAGAATGACCGGTTTAGCCACAAGTGTTTCAGTTTTGGGGTGACTAAACCGTTATAAAACTGATTAAGCCTTGAAAACACACTAAGACTTTCATTGAGCATACTAATTGATCGTTCAAATTTAAGTAAAAATATTTGTGAACATAACCTAGAGCTTGCAAGCTTAAAAACTATACTGATAGATTTTCAAGTTTCAAGATCCAACACAAAAACTTCAAGATTTTTCAAGACTACTAGAGTGATCAAAACAATCCATCATACTTGAGATGCTAATTCAAAAGGTTATAGCTTAAATTTTACAAGGCAATTTCATCATCGGCTTCCTATACAAATGCAACCTAAAATGAACCTAAGACATGCATTAATCAAAACTAGATGCAAACTCTTTTTTTTTCTTTCAAATTTTTCAATTTTTTGGAATTTTGAAAACATTAACTATTAACAATGTATATGCATGGTAAGACCAAATTCGAAACTAGATTAGATACAGTCCCTCTCCCAAACTTAATTCACACGGTCCCTTGTGTGAAAAGAAGTCCGAAAGAAGAACCAAGAAAAACTAATGAAACAAAACTTAATGAAATAATATTTACAAGGTGAAGTAGTGTACCTCAATAATAGTGTGCGGTTCGATCAAATTCATCTCCGGTTGAGAATGCCGAAGATTCGTTATCGGACTCGGGTTGTGGTGGAGCTGGGATTCTAAACTTTTTACCTTCATAGGTAATCCTTTTTTTTCTTGCTTGGTGGCTCTTTTGTTCGACATAATTGGCTCTATAAAATAGAAAATTAACAAAAATTGTTTATAATCATCCAAACTCAACCAAGTCAATAAGCAATGAGAAATTGGCATTATAAGAACCACACATACATCGATTCAAACACGACATCAAAGATATATGCTAAAGGTCAAAGGGCTCTCTTAAGCAAACTTCAAATTCAACTCGATTAACACGATTTTGAGAACTGATAAAAGTTCAATGCACAATTCTAGTTAGTCTCTTCCATTAAGATTAAGCACATCCTTAGGATTCAATAAAAACCACAATCTAACATTTCTCCTAAACTTTTCTCTAACTTAGCTCAAGAACCCTAATTACAAATTTTGACAAATTCATCCAATTGAGGTTCAATCACCTAAGGAAACAACTATGTACCTAATATCCAATGTTTTCTAATACTTAGAGACACTAAACAACTCAAGTATTTGAGAAAAATCACAAATTTCATCTTGAGTGAATAGTGTTACGAAAATCATGAGTTTAGAAGATATACCTTGGCATAAATGGTGGGAAATGAGCAGTATTACACTATGAAGCTAGAAAAAAATCAGAATCAAGGCTTAAAAAACCACTAAAATCGATTTAGAAGTGAGTGACAAAATTGATTTTTGAAAAGCTTATGAGAGAAACTTGAAGAACTAAATGGAGAAGAAGAGAATGGTGTAATAAAGATAAAAAATTGGATCAAAACCGAGTGAATTTAAAATAAAATAGGATGGATCATTTGAGAAAATCGGAAATCAAAATTAAATCAACTTTCTTACCGTGTACTGGTTTGACAAAACCGGTATGTTAAACTGGTACATGAATTTTGGTTAGAAGTCACGGTTTTGTCACCCCAAAATGAAGCTCCATAGAAACTATTTGACTCATACTGGTTTGAAGTCACCAGTATAAGAGACCAATACATGCATCTCGTTATAATCCAATGGTTTCCTTTGCCCGATAGATGCTTTTAAGAAGAGATTTGGCTTATACCAGTTTGACTAAACCGGTATGAGTCCCTGTTTTTGATTTTCAGCTCTAAACACATCAAAACCTGCAAAATTAGCACTCAAACAATCCTCAAAAGTTGACATATCCAAATTTCATACCAAAACACACTTAAAAACTAAAGAAAAACTTAAAATTAAAGGATATGTACAAAGGATACCAAGGGATTCCCTCCCAAGTGGGCTTGTTTAAAGTATCTAAGCTTGACTTTCTTTTCTTCATCAAGATTGGTTGGGATCCAGAGGGATCGTAGAACCTCCTTTGTCAACTAACATCCATGACAAATCACTTGGAGACTTGGATTTCTTCTCATCATTCTTGAAACTAGTCTTATCATTGCTAGTTTCTTCTAGACACTCAATAGAAAGAGCATCGCTTGTTTTCACCCAATAATTTTGTCCATCAATGGTGGGTTTCTTTTTAGTTCCCTTGATGTCATACCTTTGAGTTCAATTCTTCCAAATGTGAAGGTCAATCCTCCCTTTCTTGATATCGATTTTAGCTCTAGCTGTGCTAGGAAAGGTTTCCCTAAAATTAGTGGGTCTTTTGGTTCTTCTTGCATTTCTATGACAATGAAATCCATGATCACCTTAGCATCCCCTATCTTCACTGAAACATCTTCTATACTCCAACCGGAGTTTTCACAGACCTATCCGCAAGCACCAAGGATATTCCACAAGGTTTGAAGAATGTATAGCCAAGTTTGTTCGCAATCGATAAAGGCATGAGACTCACACTTGCTCCAAGGTCACATAAACTCTTCTCAAATTCAATCGGTCCCAAGGTACAAGGGAGAGTGAAACTTTCCGGATCTTTAAGATTTTTAGGGATTACCTCCTTAGGAACTTTTTCACCATTATCATGCTTGAACTTAATCATTCCATGTATATCATTTAGCTTTTCATTCATTTTAGCTTTCAAAGTGTTGCTATAAAGAGGGTTTGCCATGAATGCATTGACGAGTGAGACATTTTTCGGGACTTCCTTCAATTCCTTCTTAAATTGAGCTTTATACTTTTCCAATAGTTGTTGATTGACTCTACCTGGAAATGGAAGTTTAGGCACATAAGGTGGAGGTTCAAAGACCGGTTCCTTGAATGTAGAATCCTTCTCCTCAATTTTTGCATTTCATTTCTCCTTATAATCCCCAATCGTTTCTTTGGAGTTCATCTCATTCTCAATAGGTATGTCTACCCCCCAAACTTGGTTGTATCCTCAATGAGAAAATGTGGAGATTCCTCAGCTTGATACTTAATGGTGATAGCATTAACATACTCCTTTTAGCTTGATTGTGAACTTTCTGGAAGTTGTCCCATTGATCGCTTTAAAGAAGAAGCGATTTGAGCAATTTGGTTGTCAAAGACCTTTAGATGAGAGTAGACACCTTCAAATTGGGAAATTTTGGTGTCTAAGGCCTTAAAATGAGAGGTGATTCCATCAATCTTGGTGTTGAGATCATCAGTTTTGGCATATATATCTTTCTTAAACACTCCAAACTCAATGGCATCTTTCCCTTCACCTTCCAATATTTGTCGCAACAATTGATTGGTTTGATCTTGAGGAGTGGAAGAAGATGAGATTCCTTGAGCTTGTTGTTGAGGAGGCGCTTGAGGGTTAGAGAAACCTCGTGGTTTGTTTAAGTAATGCTGCTTCGGTTGGAACCCTCTTTGGTTGTTGAATTGAGGTTTAGGTTGGAAGAACCCATGTTGTTATAACTTGGAAGGATATACTTGATCCTGTGGGTTGGCCACATTTGTATTGCGATATGAGAGATTTGGATTTTGTTGGTAGTTGTTGTAATTTTGGTTGTAGCTTTGATTACCAACATAATGAAGCTCCTCTTAATTATCCTCTTGTTGTTGATACTCCTCTTGAGACTCATCTTGGTTACCAATAAAGTTGACGACACCTTGTTGCAAGAACTTGTCAAATCTCTTTGTGAGAGCCTTTATTTCTTTTTTAGCTCATCATTTCGTCCAACATCACGAACCGAACGATAATAGTCTTCCCCATAATTGTTGTTACTCTGAGCTATATTCTCAACAAGTGACAAACCACCAGCTTCCATTTGGCCAAAGAAATTCTCTTGGCTTGCGGTATACAACATCATCCTATATTTAGGGGAAAGACCTCTGTATAGAGTGATGAGGAGGTTTTCTCTGGAGAAACCATGATATGGACATTGGAGTGTGTAGCCCTTGAAACATTCCCACGCTTCACCAAAAGACTCATTACCCTTCTGCACAAAGCCGAATATCTTGTTCTTGAGTTGAGCAGTTCTTGTGGTTGAGAAGAACTTGGTTAGAAAAACTTTTTTACAAGTTTCCCAAGTGTCAACCGAATCAGTGGGAACACTCTTCTCCCATGAATGAACCTTGTCTCCCAAAGAGAAGGGAAACAATATGAGCTTGAAAGCATCTTCTATCACACCATTTATCTTGACAGTGTTACACAACATATCAAAATTGTCCAAATGGTTCAAAGGATCTTCCATGGGTAGACCATGAAAATTTGTGTTCTGAACCATATTGATAAGACTGGACTTGATTTCGAAGTTGTTGTTGGCAACTGGTGGGGGATGAATTCCAGTGTGTTGGCCATGAGCATTTGGGGAATCATTAGCTCCAATAGTTCTAGCTAGCAACATTGTTGTCCCCCCCCCCCCGATTATGCTGGTTGTTGTTGTATGGATTATCCATCTCCAAATCCAAGCGACGAAGATGAGCTAAGTGTTCTTGTTCGCATCTTGTCCTTATGTGTTGGCGTTCAAGCGCTCAAATATCCTCAACAAACGGAAAAAAATTTGTGGGTCCCCTACTTCTCAGGTTCATACTCCTGAAGATGCACACACAAAAAAGAGTAGAGAAGTTAGCAAAGTAAAGGAAATTGAGCTTAGTCCCAAACAAATTCAAAGTACTAATGGTTAATCAAGATCCTGAAATGGCAATGGCGCCAATTTGGTAAACAATAATTTGTAGATTCAAACCTAAGAAAATATCTTAAGCCTAATCATATCGTTTTAGTACTTAAGATGTCAATCCAATTCAGAGATGCAATTAACACGTTAGTCCTATTAGACACATATTTAGTCCAAACAATTAAGGTTTGTTTGGTTTTTAGATACTTAATCATGCATAAATAAAAAAGTCAACAAAAGGTCAAAGATTGAAAAGTCAACAAAATTAAGCAAAAGTCAACTAAAAGATTAAGGTTTTAACAAAGATTAAAAACTAAGCAAATGAGTTTAGGTTAATTACTTAGATGATCAAGTGAAGTTCTATGATGCTTAATACAATCATTCAATGTTAATCATTGGTTTAAGATTTCCTAATTTAGACTAATCCACTCCCATAATAATAATCTTTTTTCTAATCATGCAACCTAAACAATTCCTTAAAAAGTCACACTCAAAGAAATCATTAAGCTCTAATACATTCAACCACTAAACTAACTAACACAATCTCTTGATTATGCCTCATTTAGCATTCAAATAATTCATTCAAGCATTTTTACAAACACCTTCCGGGCATGAAAATGCCTATGATCTAGAAATGAGTGATCAAGTCAAATCTAGCATTAAGAACATTATATGAATGAAGATTTAAGTAAAATAAGTCCTCAACATCACACGCCATTACTTAATCACCCTAATCTACCTAATCCATTTACTTATAAGGAAACTACTCACTAACCATGATGCAAACACAAGATCCCATGAAGAAAATATGTTTACTCATGATCTAAAACAAGAAATAAGTAAAAAGATGAACAAAGAACAAGAAGAAAACTAGATTAAAGATTCAAATCCAAAAGTTTACACAAGAAAGGAAATAACAACAAAAGTAGTAAAAGTTCCCTTTAAATTAGGTCTAAAACATATCTATACTCTGCTAAAAATGGTATTGCGTTAACCCAAAACACATGGGTTAACCCAAAACACATGGGTTAACCCAATTAAAATTGGGTAAAATCATGGGGAAAGTAGAAATGTTGACTAAAATTGACCCTGTACCGGTTTGCGCAAACCGATATAGCAAACTGCTATGGCAATTTCAGGCACTTGTTTTGGTTTGATCTCGCGGGTATAGCCTTCTGTCTTCATTCTTCATCACTAATACCAATTTAACTAAAGCGGTATGTCAAACCGGTACCACTATCCCGATTATCTGGTGTGGTTGTGATTAACCGGTATAAGCCTCCATCTTTATTCTTTCTTTATACCGCTTTGCCTAGACCGGTATGGCAAACCGATATAAACCATTTTTTCTCTTTCTTGCATTCTTTTAACCTCTTTTGATCCATCCAATGATTTGCATCCACTTTCATCACCTAAAACATCAAATGCAATGCAAATGCAACATAACACACCTAAATGCAAGTAAATCTATCTAAAATGGAATCAAAATAAAGATTAAGAAACATGAAAAAACAAATATATCAAGGTTCTTAGGGATTTACTGGTGCTTTTTATCAACATTTCTGAGAAGACATCAAAGCTCCAATAATAGAAGAGGTCATGAATTTCTTTACTCACGGCTTGTTACATAAAGACACTAATCATACCAACATTTGTTTATTACCTAAGAAATCATTACCTCGGCATATAAATGATATCTGTCCTATATCACTTTGCAATGTAAGCTAAAAAATAATTTCCAAGATTTTGGTAAACCGTTTGAAACAACATCTTTCGTCTCTTATCTCCGAGGAGCATACTACATTTGTTCTCGGCCGTCTCATTATGTATAATATTATTATTGGTCATTAAGTTCTTCACTCATTGAAACTTAAGTGGAGAGCTTCAAGTATGGGAATAGCGGTGAAGACAGACATAGCAAAAGCTTATGATCGATGGAATCAAAATTTTATACAGGAAATGCTACACCAAAGCTTATGGTTTAGTTACTCTTACTTTGAGTGACATTATTTTAGTCTCTTGTGTCTATGCTTCCAAATTTCCAGGCTGACCGGGTCCACCTCTTGCATGCACTTTTTGAAAGTCATCGTATCTATGGATCTTCACAAATTATGTGGCACATCATGGGGGACTTTAATGAGATTATATCATCCTTGGAGAATTCTCGCTACCATTCCATATCACGCCACCTAGGCATGTTACGTTTTTAGGAATTTTTGGATCGCTGTAACTTAGTGGATCTTGATTACGTCAAGCCTTGTTACACTTGGTGGAACCATCGGTCCGCTGCTCCGATTGGGAAAAAGCTTGATCTTGCTCTTGTCAATGATACTTGGACCACATCTTACCCTTATTATTATGCGGTGTTTGAGGCTAATGGAGTCTATGATCATGCACACTGTATCATCCATCTTTCCACCCCAATCTCTCCTACCCGTAAACCTTTTAAATTTAACAACTACATCATTGATCATCTTTCCTTTTTGCAGGTAATTTCAGCGGCCTAGGCTTCGCACTTGCTATTGTATCACTTTCGTGTAGCTCTACGGCTCCTACATATGCATCTAAAAGTCCTCAAGCAGACTGTACGCCACCTCAACACTTTGATTTATGGTGACTTGCCCATCCGAAATCGTCTAACTTACCAACATCTTATCTTATGTCAAGAAGCGGTACTCAATAACCTAACCAATGCAGCGATAGAATCCGAAGAAGTTGCAGTAAGGCAATGGAGTTTTCTAACAACTTCATATGAGCGGTTTTTCGCTAGAAATCTCGAATTACATGGCTGCATCATTGTGACAATAATACAAGCTTCTTTCACCAAACAGCTTCCAACCGGACTGCCCGCAACACCATCCGCCAATTACTGCTTCCAACGGGTTAGATAATCATTGATCTCCCTTCGATCAAGGTTGCAGCTGTCCAACACTTTCAGTCATTTCTTCAGTCTGAAGACACCCATATTCGCTTGTCCACGCCTTCACTATATGAGCTGCTCACCTACATATGCTCCCCTCATCTTGTTGAGGGTTTTACGGCTCTGGTTCAACCAGCAGAGATTCACGCGACACTCTTGTGTATGCCTTTGAATAAATCTCCAGGACCGGATGAATACACGATTGAGTTCTTCAAAGCAACCAGGCCTATTATTGGTAATGACTTTATAGCTTCCATCCAATCATTTTTCATCTATGGTTTCCTCCCACGAGGGTTAAATGCTACCCTAGTCTCTTTGATTCCCAAGGGTGACAATCCTTAAACGTTAAAAGACTACCGTCTTATCTCTTGTTGTAATGTCATTTACAAGGTGATATCCATGATCGTAGCTAATCGTCTGAAAAAATTGCTCTCGGATTTCATCGAGCCCAATTAAAATGCTTTCATTAAAGGGCGCTTACTTTTGGAGAATGTACTACTTGCAACAGAGATTGCCAGGATTATTATAAGGAGCAGGTTTCTTCTCGATGCACCCTCAAGCTTGATATTCAAAATCTTTTGACACCATCAATTGGGATTTCATTGTCTCGGTCTTTCGAGCGATGGACTTCCCGCCGCACTTCATTCACTAGATTCACCTATTTATTTCCACAACCACCTTCTCCATCTCAGTCAATGGTGAATCCGCAGGATACTTCCCTAGTTCCCGGGGTATTCGCCAAGGTTGTTGATATCACTCAGTTTTAATGCCTTATAGTGGGTATTTATACTTGCTATTTGGCATTATCCAAGTGTTTTCCTTGTGTTTTTGGGATATTTTCATGATTTTAGGTAATTGGGACGTTCTGGAGCAAAACGATGGTTTTCAGAAGATTACGATTGCAAATGGAAAAAACAAAGATGAACGGATCGATCCACATAAGTAAATAGGAAGAGATCGATCGATCCAATACTCTAAGAAACTTACGTATGATCAGATCGATCGATCCTATCCTGGACCGATCGATCCCAGAAAGAAAAGAACGACAGATCAATCGATCCGTCCATGGATCGATCGGTCCCTATGCCCAAGCCAGATTGAAGATAACCAAAAAGACGCAATTTTCCTCAAGACTTATCAAAAATTTTCCTTATTGGATTTGGTTTTCCTTATTTTATTTAAGCACTATAAAAGCCTTAGGCTTAGGTTTTAGAGAAAAACACACAACACAATTCATTATTTTATTTTCCATAGCTTTTACAGAGAAACGGGATCTACTTTGTATTGGAGAAGATTTCTAAACTCTGATTATTTTTTAATACAATTTGGTTTTTGAATATGGAATTCTCAATCATTATGCTTGTTGATTGCTTAGCTATATATGAGTAGTCGCTTTGTTAGGTTTTAGAGTTTCCCAGGGAAACATGTTTGATAGTTAGGGTTTGACATAATGGATTGAATTTGTTAGGTTCTTAGTCTAGATTCATTATTAATCTTGAATTAGCTTGATCACCTAGTTCATGATAATAGGTTAATAAATACAAAGAGATTTGGTTTAGAAACGTGACCTAGTTTAGATGAATAAATGCTTTTGCTTGCGGGAGTATTGTCTTAGGGTTTTATGAACATATTGAATCAATTATTATGCATGATTGAATTATCTAAATACGGCGGGAGTTTGTCCTTAGTAATTCGAACATAGTGATATAATACTTCGAGAGAAGATTAGTCTATTATGTTCTTTTGAGTTGAGAATTATTTTTAATATAAAATCCTGCATGTTAACCTTAGCTTCAAACCTGATAACCTGTGGAATTCCCTAAAACGTGACGCTTTCTTTAATTGTTTTACAACCTTTTTTAATTTACTATCTTTTATTCACAATCGTTCAAAAGCAAACAACCTTTTAATTACCGTCTTAGCTAGAATCGAACGTTTGACTGAAAGTCGCACAATTTGGTCTCTGTGGAATTCGACCCTAGTTTATACTACTGAGGCATGTTCTCTGCAATGTAGATTTATGATTAAAATCCTGAGCCTATCAGATTTTTGGCGCCGTTTCCGGGGACCAGTTGTGCCTTTTAAGTTTTATTTAGAGTCTAATCTAGGATATTTTATTTTCAGTACTAATCGCGTCTTTCTTTTCTTGATTTATTTTTACAGGTGCATGATCCTACAATCTAATAAGTCTAAGGAATTGCTCATCCCCACTAACGAAGAACTCTTGAATCTAAAGCGCTCTAACCAGAAAGTAACAAGAAATGCAAGCTCTTCTAACACAATGGGAGATAACGTCATTCTTAACAATCCGGTCTTTCCCGAAGATCAAAACGTCCAGAATCCTCAGCCTGGATTACAACAGTTGGTGATTAACCAACCTGGAGGAGACAACAATCAAGTGTCACAAGGACACCAAGGAGGAAATGGCAATCAAGGAGCTGGAAACACTAATCAAGAAGCTGGTAATGGTAGTGAAGACCCACCATAGCCGGTCCCAAATCGCCCTATCCACCGACACATGGTACTAATTGGAGACTTCAACAACTCTGAAGCTTTCCTCGCTAATAGGAATGCTTTCATCCTTGCAAACCTCAAAGACATGACTATCAGTTCCCGTTTCAGCTTATCCAGTTGCTCAGGCAAAACCAATTCCATAGTTTACCTGCCGAGCATCCTATGGATCACATAGATAGCTGAGGACATCTGCAGCACCACTAAACTCAATGGAGTCTCTAAAGACTTCATGCATTGTATGCTCTTCAATTAATATCTTGCTGATAGAGCTCTTAGATGGTTAAAGTCTATGCCTACAAACTCTATAAAAAATTGGGATGAGTGCAAATCCATCTGAGTCACTTCTATACATCTACAAGGACCAATAATCTGAGAAACAAGATTTCTCAGTTTCAGCAAGGTCCTGTAGAATCTTTTTATGAGGCATGGGACAGATTCAAGGAGTACCTTCGGGATTGTCCTCACCATGAATTCTCTGAGCTGAACCTTCTCAATACTTTCTACAGAGGTATTGAACAGCAATATCCACTCTCTCTTGATACCGCTAGTAATGGTGATTTCATGATCAAGCCTGTAAATGAAGCCTATCAAATGATTAACAACCTAGCTCAAAGTAATAGCAATCATTGTCCTGACTATGATCGCAGAGGAAGATCATCTAGTTCAGACTCTTTCAAACTTACAGAGGTAAAATGACTTCTCACTAAACTTCTCAAGAGGTAAAACCAGAAACATGTCAGTTTCACTGAAGATGTAGAGAAGATTGAAGCAGATGGCTTGGCTATCAAAGAGCCTAAAAATATCGAAGAAGTGAGTTATGTCAATAGCCAAGGTCAAAGAGTCTTCAATCAAGGCTTTAATCCAGGTTACAACAAGGCTAATCTCTCTTGGAGAAGCACTAATGTAGCTAACCCCCAAGATCAAGTGTATTCTTCTTAACAAAACACCTTCGTGCAGAAATCTGGACAAGCTTTTGGTCAGAATACATGTGGGAATGGTTTTCAAGGAAACCAGAATAGGAACTTTGTGCAGAATTCAAACTCAGGTGGTTTTCAAACAACTTCTCAGCCTGGGTTTCAACAAGCAACTCCACCTCAAGACAACAAGATGGAATCGATGATCAAGCAAATCTTGTAAATCCAACAGCAGTCTGAAAAGAACTTAAATATCAAGTTAGACAACATGTACAATGACTTGAACAACAAATTTGAGTCATTGTCCAATCATGTGACGAAGCTCGATCTACAAGTAGCTAAAACTTCAAAAGCTGTGAAAAGATAAGCTGGTGTTCTTCCTGGGAAGGTTGAAGACAACCCAAAGGGCTACTGTAAGTCCATAAACTCATATATTGTTGAGAAGAATGATGAATCTGAAGAAACTGCAAGTTTTGAAAGTTTCATATAAAGACGCAGAGGAAGAGATCGATTGATCCCTTGAGGGGTCGATCGATCCATGCACACGTAAAGGACCAGAAACTTCCGATCGATATATATATATACTTGGATCAATTGATCAAAATTAATCTGGAACTCCCAGAGAAAATGATCGATCGATCCATCGAAACGTAACTCAAAATTAGCAGAGATCGATCGATCCCCACTTGGATCGATCGATCCTTCTCTTCAGTCATCATCAATTTCAAAGCAATTTTATGAACTTAAGATTTCATGCCTGATTGAACCTCAAACATTTTCAGAAGATCTAGTGTATTATGACATGGGTTCTAACAAACCTATTACACTCAGAAGATTTCAAAAGTTACAAGACCCTGGAGAATTCTTAGTTCCTGTCAAGATCAAGGGAGTACTTTTCATGGATTCACTTTGTGATACAGGGGCTAATGTGAATGTCATGTCTAAGGTTGTCGCTGAGAATTTGGGATTATGAGGTATTAAACCATCGAGAATGTCTTTTATACTTGCTAATAACTTTGTCATATCCTCGATTGGATTCGTTTCTGATAGGCTGGTACAAGTTGGAGATTATCTTGTTCCTCTCGATTTTCATGTCTTAGATACGAATGGTAGTTCTGATGGAACATTGGTTCTAGGAAGACCTTTTCTAGCATATGTAGGGGTTGTGATCGATATGCCTAAGCAGCGCATCTATTTCACAAACATCAAGAAGAGATACTATTATCCAATAGTACCCCAAAACAGTGCTTCTAAGATCATTATGATGAAGGATTAAAAGGTAGTGCATGAATATCAAGTCAAATTCAATCATAAAGGAGATATTACTGAAGTCTTGCACAAAGAATCTTGAGTCTTTAACCAGGAGTGCAACCTCAAAGGTTAAAAACAAGGGTAAAGTGAACTCGAAGAAGATCAACAAGAATCCTCAAATGATTTTGATTCCTCAAGCATTGGTTGAGATGGAATTGAGTATAAGGTGAAGAGCAAAGGTACTTCAAAACTTTTCTCAAAGGTCAAAACCTTCTTCAACTTATATATCAAAGACAAAGGATCCAACTTTGCAAAGGAGATGATGAGTAAGGTTATGAAGATACAGATTTCAAATGATGGTGGTTGTCGTAGAGCATATATCGGTGCTAATATAGCTCCAGCTTAGGAGGTAAGTTCGTCAAGTTCGGTGACGTTAAACAAGCGTTGAGTGGGAGGCAACCCACTATTGGTATTTTAGATTACTTATTTTTGGTTTTTGAGTTAGTTTAGTTTTAGGTTACTAACTTATTGATTTTTAGTTTTGAGTTCTCTGTGATTTAGGATATTCTTGGTGAAGGAATCTTCAAGTTACTTCAGGTTATCTCTAATCTCTCTTTGATTTCTTGTCTTCTCTTTGAATTGTTGGTTATCTAGATGGTTTCTCTCTTGATTCTTTCTAATGTTAGTTAGTATTGCTAAGATCATTGCTCACCATTAACCACTCTTCTATATGTTTTTACTTGGATTGATTTTAGATTTTTAATCAGTTGGTTTCTCTAATTAAGTAACTCTTGATTCTTGCTAATTCTAATTAGTATTGTTTGATCATTTCTCTTTACTTGTCAACTTCATGATGTGCCACTAGGTTGATTTTTTAGAACTGCTTGGGATGATGTCTTTCACATATGATTCTTGCTAATTGTTAATTAGTATTGCTTTATCATTTTGATCTTAATGGTTTCTTTTACATGTGATTCTTGTTACTTCTTAAGTTAACAATGCTCAAATCATTGTACAACCATTATGTGATATGTTCTAATTATTCTCTTTAGTGTTTGTTCTTTCTGCAGGCAAAGCAGATGAAGCACAACAACCTGATGGAGTGAAGTAACTCATCCTATTCGTAACTTAAGAAAGAAAGGAGCTAAAATCGGAGGCACATATTCCTCAACAACCAATAAGTTGCGATCGATCGATCCAGACGTGGACCGATCGATCCCCTTCTCAGGTAAGTACCAAACTCTCTTTGGACTCATGGTTTTTGTCATTTATCTATTAGTCAGGTCTTATTCCTTCTCATGGATTTATTTTCATACTAGGACAATGTGAAGTAAGTATGGGGGAGGGTTTATATATACTAACGATGTTTTGCGTCTTTTTGGATGTTTCGTCATTTTGATGAAAATTTTCAAAAAATTTCGTTTTGATTTAGTCGAGTCTAGTCGAGTCGAAGGAGCAATAACCAGAATCTATGATGATTATTAGTCTAGTGTGAGTTTAGTATTGATTTTTATTTGATTACTGACATAGATTAACTGTTGCGTTTAAGATTGGAACCCCATTGACTGATTGATATGCTTTCGAAAGTTCTAGTCTTTTGGATAGTTGATGATTTGATGCTAGCTCTACTTGGATATGACTTAAATTTGATCTTAAATTCTCTTGCTTATGGTGTTGGTTATACTTTGAAAATTAGGTACCTTGTTCTACAGTTCCCTGTAAAACCGACAAGTTCTTTCAGTATGATCCGGATCCTTTCTCTCCTTCCCTTCAAATAATAAAAAGGTACAAAAAAGATTGAAAGCGTGATCTAGAAATACGTAGTCAAATCCAAAAAAGTCGTCTACTAAAAAAGAACATAAAAAGCACATAAATGCGAAGAAAAAAAGCAGTAAGAAAAGAAAAAAAAAAAGAAAAGAAATGAGAAAGGGGGAAAAGGGTCAGGACCAGAAGTTGATTGATGCTTTGTTTGGTATGAGCGCTTTGATAGAAAAGGTATTTAAGCACATTGATCGATATCCCATAGGAAATAACACACTTATCTATACTTAACTAAATTTAAAGAGCTAGTCTAAATTATTTGATGGTTCGATAGATTTGGAATTTAGAGTAGGAAGCATGTTAGTTATATTATGTGGTGGTAAACAATCTATTTTGCAATGGTTGTCTAGGATTAGTGTCTTTTGGTTTTAAATGTCTGAACTTAAGGTTTCTGAGATTTTTTTAGTTCATGTGTGGTCGTTTTCGAACCCCTTATCTAGATTTGGTCTTGCTTTACTTGATGACAAGCAAAGATCTAAGTATGCGGGAGTTGATATCACTCGGTTTTAATGCCTTATAGTGGGTATTTATACTTGCTATTTGGTATTATCCAAGTGTTTTTCTTGTGTTTTTGGTATATTTTCATGATTTTAGGTAATTGGGACGTTCTGGAGCAAAATGATGGTTTTCAGAAGATTTCAAGTGCAAACGGACAAAACAAAGATGGACGGATCGATCTAGGCCAGATCGATCGATCCAATGCACTGAGAACCTTATGTATGATCAGATTGATCGATCATATCATGGATCGATCGATCCCGGAAAGAAAAGAACGACAGATCGATCGATGCGTCCATGGATCATCGATCCCTATACCCAAGCCAGATTGAAGATAACCAAAAAGACGCAATTGTCCTCAAAACTTATCAAGATTTTTACTTATTGAATTTCGTTTTCCTTATTTTATTTAAGCACTATAAAAGCCTTAAGCTTAGGTATTAGAGATAACACACAATATAATTCATTATTTTATTTTCCATAGCTTTTACAGAGAGACGAGATTTACTTTGTATTGGAGAGATTTCTAAACAATACTTATTTTTAATACAATTTGGTTTTTGAATATGCAATTCTAAATTATTATGCTTGTTGATTTCTTAGCTATGTATGAGTAGTCGCCTTGTTAGTATTTAGGGTTTCCCAGGGAAATAGGTTTGATAGTTAGGGTTTGACATATGGATTGAATTTGTTAAGTTTTTATTCTAGCTTTGTTATTAATGCTTGAATTAGCTTGATCACCTAGTTCATGATAATATGTTAATAACTACAAAATGATTTGGTTTAGAAACCTGACCTAGTCTAGATGAATAAATGTCTTTTCTTATCGAATCTAATACTAATGCATGATTGAATTATCTAAATACGGCGGAAGTTTTTCTTTAGTAATTCCAACATAGTGATCTAATACTTCGGGAGAAGATTAGTCTATTATTTTCTTTTAAGTTGAGAACTATTTTCAATATAAAATCATGCATGTTAATCTTGGCTTCAAACCTGATAACTTGTGGAATTGCCTAACGCCTGACGCTTTCTTTAATTGTTTTACAACCGTTTTTAGTTTACTGTCTTTCTATTTACAATCGTTCAAAAGCAAACAACCTTTTAATTGCCGTCTTATCTAGAATCGAATATTTGACTGAAAGTCGCACAATCTGGTCTCTGTGAAATTCGACCCTAGTTTATACTATTGAGGCTTGTTCTCTGCAGTGTAGATTTATGATTAAAATCATGAGCCTATCAGTTGTGCTCTCTCACCTTATTTGTATGTTATTGCTACTAATTGTTTGTCCAAGATTTTGAATGCAACTACAGGTTCACGTACATTCGGATATCTTCCTCATCGTGGGGACTTAGGACTCACTCATCTTTTCTTTGCGGAAGACCTTCTCATCTTTTCCGGCGGACAACGCCGTTCAATTTATGGCATCATCCAAGTTATGGATCTCTTTTGTCAAGCATCAAGTCTTAAGGTCAACCTCAACAAGTCATCGATCTTCATATCAGGTTCCCCAAGCTCCGATTTGATAAACATGGTCAATCTCTATGGTTTATGCTGTGAATCGCTTCCTATCAAATACCTCGGCCTTCCATTAACAATGAAGGGTCTCAGCACGGCATATTACTCCCCCCTTGTGGATCGAATTTGGACTCATTTTGCCTCATGGTCATCCAAGATATTCTCCTACGCATGTCGCCTTCAGCTCATCAAATCTGTTATTGTTAGCAAGATCAATTTTTGGCAGTCAACTTTCCGGTTTCCCAATAAGTGCCTTCAAGATATCGTCGCTTGTGTAGAAACTTCTTTTGGTCGGGCTCACCTACCAATCATTCTTCCTCCAAAGTGTGTTGGGACGACATCTTTCGCCCTCACTCTGAAGGGGGTCTGGGCGTTCTAAGATTTGAGGATACGTCGACGGTCTTCTCTCTATCACGAATATGGCATCTTCAAACTAGCTCATCCCTCTAGGTTTCATGGACCGCTACTACTTGCTTCATCATTCCACCTTCTGGGACGCCCCAGACACCTCACGTGGTTCATGGATGTGGTGCAAGCTCCTGAAACTCTGTCCCCTGGCAGCTCAATTTCTAAAACATAATATTGGCAATGGCCGTAACAGTTCTTTCTGGTTTGATACATGGTCCTCTTTGGGACCTTTGTTTTCTGCTTTGAGCGATGCAGGTATTCGGGAGTTCGGTATACCTAGATATGCCATGGTTGCAGATGTTGCCAATGGCTTGAGATGGCTTCTTTGGTGTTCACGAGTTGATGTGCTAATAACCTTTATCGACGATATTTCCACCTTTCCCTTGCCCTTGTCACTTATAGGATCTGACACTCCACTCTGGCGGGGCATGGTCCTGATGAGTACAAAACCCACTTCTCTGCTGCTGCAACATGAAAACAACTAAGTCGATCTCATCCAAAATAGATTTGAGCTTCATCTATATGGTTTCCTCAATCATTTTTTTGCGTTTTTCTTTCATCTCTTGGCTTGTTGTTCTTAACAGGTTGTCTACGGGTAACCACATGCACTCTTACGGTCTCATCCAGTCATGTGTCCTCTGCAGCAAACCTGATGAAAATAGAGATCAACTTTTCTTTGAATGTCCCTACTCCTACGCTCTATGGTCTGCGCTCGTCTCACCACTTCTCCTTCACTCGATGCAAGTCAGAGTGAACAAAGAAATGATCAACTTTTATTGTAAAATACTCATTTTCGAATACCGAACTTCTAAGTTTTTCCATGAAGTCAACAACTTATCGGAGTTCAACTGGAGTTCCATCTGCGAAATCAGAATATCAGCCAGGGAACTAAAGCTCTCCCATAAGTATTCTTCATAATCTTTGTAGTGCTTTATTACCAGATTTTCGTTACCTAGGAGCTCCAGGCGAAGAGAGGTGAGGGTAGGGCCCCCTCTGGAGTGATGTGATGACCCAATTTGAGTTTCACATAACATGGAGAGTTGTGTCGAGCAGTGACAATATATGCCAAGCTTTTCTCAAGATTCGACAAAATTCACGGAGCTAGTCAAACCTCTCAAAATTGCAATAAGATTCATATTTTAATGTGGATACCATTACTAAACTAAATTTGGTGTGTCTACTCACAAAACTTGTAAAATAGATTATTTATCTCCAAATTTTTTTTGATCAATCAACCAATATCAGAAAAATTAATAACTTAATTTTCTAACTCACTTATCCATCGAAAGTGAAAACTATAATAAATCATTTTGATGAAATGTTAAATTTATTTATCAAAAATAAAGTACTATTTACAAATGTGAATCAAAAACGACCAGACCTAACTGGTCAAGAAAAGCTGATAGAGATTGGTCTGCTATTGTGGTGGTATAAGGATGCCTCGTTAAACCTGATTCTAGATAACTCAATGGAACAAAACTAGAATAAGAAAAAATAGTGCAATCCTCATACCCAACAACGAAAAAGATGATAGAGAAGACATAGATGGCATAGCTAGTGGATGTGGAAAGATTTCTAGGCGTGGGGACCATATTAGAGACTGGCAATGCGATCAGCAATGGTGCGAGAGATATGACAGCGTAGGTGAGTGGTGGAGCGTTGAGGCTAGCCATGTCAACAACCATTACGCTCCCTCCAGAGGTGGTAG
This sequence comes from Iberis pinnata, assembly GCA_900406425.1. NCBI lineage: Eukaryota > Viridiplantae > Streptophyta > Magnoliopsida > Brassicales > Brassicaceae > Iberis > Iberis pinnata. Next base: position 21,186 of record OVBE01000069.1, on the reverse strand, counting down.
ATCGTAGCTTGGAAAGCAATCTTAAAGATGGTTCGGTCAATGCAGGAGAGTGATTGATTCCATATGGAGGATAGAGTGGCTGTCCAATATGGTGTGGTGCGATGACGAAGGATTGTGAACGATTAAGAGCAAGCGGAGAACAAATGATCTCTGGTTTCATCGATCTCTCCACAAAGTAGACATGGCTGATGGTGACCCATGTTCTCATACGACTACATGTTGATAACATATCAATCACAACAAACCAAGTGATAATAACATAATGAGGAATAGATAGAGGAAACCAAATTGTAGAAAACCAAGGTTTCTTTGGAGAAGTAACACGAAATAATCCAATAAACATCAAATCTTAGAATTCATAATTTTTGTTTAGAAATTTTATTATATTCATATACAAATGGATATGAATGTATTTTTCACAAAGTCTAATTTTTTATATATTTTGCACGTACAAAATCTTGCATAAATTCTGCAAACTCTAATCCTTACGAATGTTGTTGCTACAACAATTCTATAGAATATTGCAAGAAAATTTTTAAACAAAGTTTTTACACAAATTCTGAACGAATACCGATTTTTGCCACTTATTCTACTGGAATCATGATTTTTGCAAAAAATATGTATTCCTTCTGATTTTTTTCCACGAAAGAATGCACTTCTTTATTTATTGATTATGTAAATACATCAAAAGAATCTACACACCAATATGTTAATGAAGTAACAATAAAAGTAAAAACCACATTATAATCATTTACTGTTTTAGCTAGCAAATCTGCCCTGGAGTTAGTCGTCCGAGACTGATGGGTAAGCTTAAAATATGGATAGTAAATCTTGAGATTAAATAAATCCTTTGCATTCCTTCTTGTTATACACAAATTTTGTATTCGATCAAATTTAGATGACAGACCACTACCAAACATAATGTTGGTGCATCGATTCATTGCATATATGTTTTTTATTTTTTAAACAAAACTAGATAAAACACCTCCATAGTTATTGATGTAAAAGATTGGACATCCAAATTAACTTAATAATTTCATTTTGTATAGAGAAAGAAGTCATAGATGGCAGACCATTCTTTATATAGGTTATAAACTCATTAAAATATTCCATTTTGAAAGTGTTTATAAAAACGTTCTAGTTTAAGTGATGCTTGTTTGTTCATACATAAAAAAATCCAAACTAGTATATTAAATCACAATAAAAATTCAACCAACAATTTAATCCAACTTAGTTAATTGCAAAATTTCATTATATTTTCCAAAAACTATAATTTTGAAAACAACTCTCAATAATAACTCAATTTTTCCAGAAAATTGAAATAAATAATGAAAAACTTGTTGAATTACTAATTAAAAATCGTAGTCACTGAATTCACTAACTAGATTTTTTTCTTTCTCCAAAATTCTAATCTCAAATCCACATTTAGAAATAATGAAAATACCATAATTTCTTTTTTGTATTTCTATAAATCCAAAAATAACATGCAAATATTATGAAATACTTTGCATAAAACCATATTAGATAAAATGTAATTCAACAATTTTGAATATATTATATATAAATATATAAATTTTTACAATTAAATATGAATTCAACATGAATCAAAATTAGATTATTTTTAGAATAATTCAAAATCTACATTCATTTTCTTTGATCAATGGTGTTAGCCATATAAATATCGATATGTTCACACACACACACAAAAAACTCAAATAAAATTAAGCACACGATGAGAATCAATTGCTTTAATAATGAATATCAAAACAATTATTCTATAAGCAAAGAACAACAATAACAGAAATGTATTAACATTGTTTGCTACTTTACTAAATACTTAACTCATGGTCAAAACCAAGCCGAGATCTAAATCCTCTCACGAGAACTTAAGCCAATCATGTAATTAAAAAGATACTATTAAGCAGTCTTCATGATTAAGCAAAACTCATTAACAATCAAATTAAACACAAAATTAGAGTGTGTATATGTGAAATAGATCACATAAACCAATATAACAAACAATTTGAAAATTGTCTCAAAACTCGGCAGAACTTATCCAATGTTTTTCGACAGTGCAACGGTCACTTGAACATATCTTGATCATATCAAAAACTGATAATATATAACTCCAAATCTGTTGGAAAACTGATTAGTAAGAACACAATTTATCAATATAAATTGCAAGAAATTAAGAGTACTACTAGAAATTGTTCCAAATAAGCATTTGATCCCTTTTCATGTTCTCTATTATAAAAGCAAAAATGGAAGCACAGCCAAAATCGCCAATATCAGAGCAAATATCTTTTTCCCTATTAAAACTTAACCCAAATAAATTCTCAGGACTAGATGGTTTTATATCTGTTTGAGTCTGTTTTTCTATGGTTCTTTGGTTCTTCAATCATTATAGTTTGAGTCTGTTTTTCTATGTTCCTTGTTTTGCTATTTAGCCTTTTGATTGCATCGTTTGTCTATCGGTTAAACCTTTCGGTTTAGTGCTGTTTAGCAGGTTTGGTTAAAGTCCATGTAATTCCTTTGTATAATATTTTAGACGGAAAAAAAAAAAGATGGTTTTATATTTGTTTTCTAAAAAGCCTCTTAGCCCATTCTGGGAATTGTAGTCAATGTTGTCATCTCAAAGTTATTCACAACTACTTTCCTTGCAGACGTAAACAAATGTAACTATCATATTCCTATCTTGAGTGCCAAAGAAACCAGAAGCTTCTGCAATTAGTAACTAACAGTTTAAATCCTTGTGCAACACTATATATAAAGCCATAAGCAAATTATTAGTATGTAAGCTAAAACTTATTCTTCTAGAGCTTGTTTTCTCTAGCTCATCAAATTGCTTCTAGTGTCATCTTTTGTAATCTTTGGCAATCTTATGTGACTTATGGAGCTCCTTGTTGGCTTGCCTCCTTGTTTGATTCGGAGATTACTTGAGCTGATCCTTCTATTTTTTGTTCTTCCTTTGTTTTGTTTTTTTGCTATTTCCATGTTTTGTTTTTCCCTGTTTCTTCCCCTGCTTTTTGAAGCAGGGTTTGTTACTTCTGTTATTAATGTTAAAGTTGGCCAAAAAAAAAAGAGAGCTTGTTTTCTCTAATCAAACAACATTTTTTCAAAGAAGATAATTAATGGAGAACACAATTTTAACTTCAAAAATTATTTGGTGGTTATCATAATACAAATGGATTTAAAAAACACACTAAATATGGATATTTCTAAGGCATTTGGTATCATCAATTGAGAATTTCTCTTTAAGACACTAAAGCAATAGAAATCCTTGAGACTAATCTTGCTTGGTTGACGGCTTATGTTTGCACTCTTTCTTTCTCTGTGGGCTTCAATGAGGAAGTGCATGGTTACTTCAAGAGAAACAAAGGGTTGAATCAAGGAAAATGATCTTCGGGATCAATTTGGATAGCCTGGTTTAAGAAAAAGTGCTCAAGAACCAACGCTCGAACTTGTTGACTACCACCATTTCACAAAAGAAATCATGGTTAGCGAATGAACTAATCAGAATGGGCGATCTAGCCTACAATTGATTAGATTGAAGATTGGGAATGAAAAAAAAATTTACAGTCTAAATTATGTTTAAACTCTCGACTTCATGATCTCCAAAGGGATTGTTCATGGTTACTTCCCTCGCCAAGATCATATGAACAAGTGGCCTTTCAAATCTTCATGATAATTGTTGATCTCTCGAATGAGTGTACCAAATACGAATGGATAATGGAAAGATTTAAAAGACCAAATTACAAATCTGATTTGAACTTCAAATTGGTGAGAGAGTACAACCAGGTGATCACAAGGAAGAAACCAATTTGGAATAAAGAAGACATCCTATTAGAGTTTGTTAATATGTAGTTAAAAGTCTGTTAAATTTGTTATTGACAGTTTAGTGACTATAAATACTTGTATTGTTCATACTTTGAAGTTTAATGAGAAAAGTTCATTCTTTCTTCTTTCTTTACACTGATCTTGATCGTGATATGGTATCAGAGCAACTTAGCTCGTTTTCCCGCAAATTTCTTCTTTCTTCGATCTTGTTTCAGTGATAATGAGCGTTCCTTTCCAAGATCTCTTCTCAATTTCTTCATTCTTCGATGAAATTCTTGTGCAATTTCTTCTCAATTTGATTCAATTTCTTCAATTGATCTCTATCTGCATCTTCTTTTTCCGTTTTTGAGTTGCGATGTCTTCGGATTCAACAGGAAATCCTTCCAGTCGATTAACAACGGATCTATATGAAAATCCATTCTACTTGCATAGCAACAACCATGCCGGTTTTGTTCTGGTTTCCGATCGCTTAATAAGTGGAGCTGATTTCCATTCTTGGCGTAGGTCAGTTCGTGTTGCCTTGAATGTTAGGAATAAACAAAAATTAAAAAACCTTCAAATGATGATGTCAATGCTGGTTCTTGGTCAAGATGTAATGACATGGTTTCTACTTGGCTATTGATTCATTTTCTAAGAACATCAGTGCGAGTTTGTTGTATATGAATACAGCTGAGGCTATTTGGAATAGCTTAATGAATAGATTTCGTCAAGATGATTTGGCTAGAATCTTTGAATTAGAACAGAAACTCTGCTTGGTTAGTCAGGGTTCCAGAGATGTTAGTGCCTACTACACGGATCTTGTAACTCTCTGGGAAACATATAACAATTTTGTTGAATTGCCTGTATGCACTTGTGGAAAGTGTGAGTGTACAACTGCAACAAATTGGAAGAAAATGATGGATAGGATCATGATTATGAAGTTCCTAATGGGATTGAATGAGGCATATGAGTCTACTCAGCGTCAAGTGCTTATGATCAAGCCTTTGCCAACAATTGAAGAAGTGTTTAATATGGTATGTCAAGATGAGCGTCAGCGAGTTCTAAAGCCAATTTCACAAGCTGATACAACTATTTTTCAGACGTCAACATCAGACTTGGGTAATACAGTCAAACATGTGGCTGCTTATGCAAATTATAAGCCAAAGCCAAAGCCAAAGCCAGTATGTACTTACTGCGGTATGACATGACATGTGGTAACAAAATGTTACAAATTGCACGGATATCCACCAGAGTACAATCTAAATAAGTCAGTTGGTAATCAATCTAAAGTTCCAACACATAATCAACGCAATGTAGGAGCTTCACAATGGAAACAGCCTCCTGTTTTATCAAAAGAAGTTGCAATTGCTAATGTCATAGCAACCAAAAATGTAGAATCATTCAATCATAACACAACTAGTACAAGCACTTTGGATCTCAATGCTTTCTCTTCTGAGAAAATCCAGATTTTGCTGTCACAATTAAATTATGTTAAAGAGAATCAATCTCCTGGTTCAACCTCATCAACTACTAAGCATGGGATAATGGCTTGCAATGCTAGTGCAGGTACTGTATCATTTCCCTCACCAAATCTTCGTTTTGAAAATAACCACCTCACATATAATCATCATTGCCTTTCCACATTATCCACTCTAATTTCTCCTGATGCTTGGATTATGGACAATGGGGCAACTGGACATGTTTGTTCAGATCTTACTAGATTCACAGAAGTTAGACCAGTAAAAGGGTTGACAGTAACATTACCTAATGGAGTTAGAATACCTATAATGTATATAGGATCTGTTCAATTCTCTGATGTTTTGCATCTTGTTGATGTTTTGCATATTTCATCTTTTGCTTTTAATCTCATTAGTGTTAGTTCTCTTTTAAAAACCAATTCTTTCTCAGCTCATTTCTTTTCTGATTGTTGTTTGTTACATGAGCTTACTCAGGGCTTGATGATTGGGAAGTGTAAACTTCAACATAATCTCTATGTTTTCAAACCACAAGATTTCCAATCATCAACAACTGACAAGTCTCATTTCTTTGCTGCTTATGTTGTTACTGATTCTTTACTTTGGCATGAACGTTTAGGACATCTGTCAAATAATACTTTGAATAGTCTTTCATCTCGTTTAGCAATTTCAAAAGTTAATAATAATGATGTTCCTCATTGTACAATCTGTCCTTTGGCTAAACAGAAAAGGTTACCATATTCTTTTAATAATAATTTGTCTGCTAATCCTTTTGATTTGGTGCACCTAGATGTTTGGGGACCTTTTTCTCATGAAACCATAGAAGGTTACAGGTATTTCTTGACCATTGTTGATGATTGCACAAGAGTTAACTGGATTTACATGTTGAAAACAAAGTCTGATGTTCAATCTGTTTTTCCTGTGTTTGTTAAAATGATTGAAACTCAGTTTAGTTGTTCTGTTAAAGCTTTAAGATCTGATAATGCTCCCGAATTGGATTTTCATGATTTAGTTCAGTCTAAAGGCATGCTTCATTATTTTTCTTGTGTTGACACTCCTCAACAAAACTCAGTAGTATAACGTAAACATCAGCATCTTCTTAATGTGGCTCGTGCTTTATTGTTTCAGTCTCATGTTCCATTGCATTTTTTGGGAGATTGTGTTAAAACTACTGCATTTATAATCAATAGGACTCCCACTCCTTTGCTAGATAATGTGACTCCATATGAAAAATTGATGCATAAAGTTCCTCAATATGATGATTTGCGTGTCTTTGGTTGTCTTTGTTATGTTTCAACCTATCCTAAAAATCGAAATAAGTTTTCACCAAGAGCTATTAAGTCTGTTTTTCTAGGCTATCAGCCAGGAAATAAGGGCTATAAAGTGATTGATTTAGAGACACATGTAATTTCTGTTACAAGAAATCTTGTTTTTCATGAAAATGTGTTTCCTTTCAAAGACATATCTCCTGTTTCTTTAACTGATGATCTATTTCCTATTACAATTTTGCTTATGTCTTCTCCTGATATAAGTGTTGACCCTGTTGTTCATCTTCCTGTTAGTCCAGATTTGCCTCTTGTTGATCATAATGCTTATGATTTACTAGACATTAGTGATAATCCTGCATCTTTAGTTGATTCATCTTTAGATGTTATTCATGTTGAACCATATACAAATACTCATGCTTCATCTAACTCTAATAGTATATCTCAACCTGTTACCCCTTTGGAAAATCAACCTTCTGTGGTGTCTAGTAGGCCGAGACGAGAGTCTAAAGTTCCTCAATACCTGTCTGAGTATCAATGTTACCTAACACAAACCGATGATTCTAATTCCTTATCCTCTGTTTTGACTTATGAAAATCTATCACCTACCTATAAAAACTATATACTTGCCATAAGTTCTGATACAGAACCTCGCACCTTTACTCAAGCTGTAAAGTCTCCTCAATGGATACAAGGTATGAATGAGGAATTAGCTTCTCTTGAACAGAATAATAGTTTCACAGTTGTTTCAAAACCTCATGGCAAGAATATTGTGGGATGCAAGTGGGTTTATAAATTGAAGCATAAGCCGGATGGATCAATAGAAAGATATAAAGCACATTTGGTTGCTCAAGGCTTTACACAACAAGAGTGAGTAGACTACATTGACACATTCTCACCAGTAGCAAAACTTGGCACAGTTAAATTGATGTTAAGTTTGGTTGCAAATCTTGGTTGGTCTTTAACACAAATGGATGTCTCTAATGCCTTTTTTACATGACACATTAGATGAAGACATTTACATGGCATTACCTCTTGGTTATACTCCAGCTTCAGGTATTATCTTACCACCAGATCCTGTTTGTAAACTGAATAAGTCACTCTATGGACTCAAGCAAGCCTCTCGGCAATGGTACCATAAGTTTTCAACTGTTCTGTTGGATAATGATTTTGTACAATCACCTTCAGAACATACTCTATTTGTTAAAGCAACAAAGACTTCATTCATTGCTCTCTTGGTATACGTAGATGACATTCGGATTGCAAGTGATAATACAGATGCTGTCAATGATTTAAAGCAGATATTGCATCAATCTTTCAAGATCAAGGATCTTGTCCCTCTTAAGTACTTCCTAGGCCTGGAAATAGCTCGTACTTCAACTGCAATATCTCTGTCTCAAAGAAAGTATGCTTTAGATTTAATTGCTGATGCAAGACTACTTGAAGCCAATCCATGTACAGTTCCAATGGATCCAACAGTGAACCTCAGCTTTGAATCTGGTGCTCCTTTGTCTCAGGCTACTCCTTATAGGATATTGATTGGCAAGCTGTTGTATCTTACCATAACTTGACCACATATCACTTTTGTTGTTCACAAGTTGAGTCAATTCTTGTCAAAGCCTACATATGTTCACATGAGAGCAGCACAAAGGGTTATTAGATATGTTAAATCAAATCCTGGTCAAGGACTTTGTTATTCTGTGGATACAGAATTGTGTTTGAATGCATTTGCAGATTCAGATTAGGCGGCTTGCCTAGATACTAGAAGGTCTGTTTCTGGTTTCTGTGTTTATTTGGGTACATCTTTGATATTATGGAAGTCAGCCAAGCAGAGAATTGTTAGTCGCAGTAGTGCTGAAGCAGAGTACAGGTCCTTAGCTGATGCAACTTGTGAGCTAATCTGGTTACAGAAGATTCTAACAGATCTGCACATCACTACAACTGGACCAGCAAAATTGTTCTGTGATAATAAGGTTGCCTTGCATATAGCTTCAAATCTGGTATTCCACGAGAGAACAAAACATGTGGAAGTGGATTGTCACAAAATCAGGGATCAAATCAAGGCTGGTTTCATCAAGACATTTCACATTGATACAAGAAATTAACATGCTGACATATTCAATAAACCATTGCCCTCTTTATCATTTCATCATCTTCTATCAAAGATGGCTATTTCAAGAATTTATCTTCCAACATAATTNGGGTTGGGGGGGGGGGGGTGTATTAGAGTTTGTTAATATGTAGTTAAAAGTTTGTTAAGTTTGTTAATGACAGTTTAGTGACTATAAATACTTGTACTATTCATACTTTGAAGTTTAATGAGAAAATTTCATTCTTTCTTCTTTCTTTACACTGATCTTGATCGTGATACATCCTAAAACATTGTTTCTTGACTTGTTTTTTGTCTTCTCTACAACTCCCCCGAATCAAGAAACCATTTATTTTTTGCATGTAGTTGCATTTGGAGGATTTGGCACGGAAATGTAAGAAGATGCAGACTACAACCTATTAGTCATTAAAATCAAACTCTTATCAACATGCAGTAACTTATCTCCCTGATCCCTTGAAAAATATGTATGATGGTATGGCGAAACAGTATTTACCTAGTCTAGTGAGAAAGAAATGATTGTCTTCAAACCACCAGAATCACACTCTCGTCCAAAACAACATTTCAAGCCTGAGGATCCAAAACTCGCATGCAGTATCGTTGATGATGGAACAATGGTTGACAAGAAACATATATACAGTTGAAAAGAACTCCCATGTCTTGGTTGGAGTTTGATTAATTGCTCAACAACTTCACTAATTTCATTATTATTCCGTGGATTGGACTAAAACATTAAAAATGCTTTTTATATTGTTTAAAAGTTTGAAAACCTATAAACTTTGAGAAAAACTCACCTACTTCAGAAAAATGAGCAATTTTCAGGGTGATTTTTTGCGGTTACTTTTTCGATGGTGGGTGGCGGTTACTCTTTGCTTCTCCTACCATCGTGTCTTCATTCCCATGTTCTTTACGGACGTGATACGTGTACCACTTCTGTCTATGATTATTTAAGCCTTACTTGTTGGAGTCTGAATGGATTTCTTATCCCAGCTCTTCATTTAACTCTAATTTTTATAACGGTGGAGCATTTACAATATCGTGTTCAAGATCTTGATTTGGGGTTTGTTGATGCACCAATTTCACTTCCTACTACGATTGTGGAGAATGTGGTTGCGCAAAATAGGTTCATTTTTATGGATCGTCCTTTGATACCATCCAGACAAAACCTTTGTGAAATCATTACTAACTTACCGTGCATTTGGGGACAAGCGGGTTTAGTGTATGGTTAAATAGTTGAGAGAGCCAGATTTCAATTTTTTTTCCCAAATGCGGATGCTCTTCAATCAACCATGCGTCGGGGTCCTTGGTCCTTCACGGACCGAATGTTATCTTTGGCTCAGTGGACCCCTGACTTTGATATGAATCATCTCAATTTTATCCGGTTCCAGAAACAAATTCATGGCATCCCAATCTAGTATCTCGACAAGAAAGTTATCATCTCCATTGGAAGCGATTTAGGCGAATATTTGGATGTTGATTTCACGCTGGAATCGGATATGCGTATGGACTATGCTAGGGTCCAAGTTAATTGGAATGTCAATATGACCCTACATTTCTAAAGGCAATTTCAGTTTGTTCAAGAAGTTAATACTATGTTGTGGTTCTGATTTGAGAGGCTTCGTGGCTTTTGTGATATATATGGGTTAATGATACATGATTATGGAACTTGTCTTATTGTAGGTAATGATGTTGTACCTGACCCTCCAAAGAAAGATGACAATGATGAGGCTGATGACCAGACTGATTCTAATACGGATCTACAGGCTGTTGATGAAGATGGGCATGGTCCTAACCTTCATGTGTTGCAGAATCAAGAAGAGGAGTTGGTGGTGAATATTGGTGTGGATATAGAAGCTAATATTCCTCCTCAACCACCTCAACCATCAATTGTTCTTAATTTTATTAGCTTGATTTTCCCTTATGCTAATTGAAAACTTAATGATATAGAGACACTTATGCACCTTTATACGAGTTATACAGAGACAGGAAAAGATCATTTCAGAGAAAAGCGTAAGAAAAATTTCATTGACAATATTTTGGAGTTTAAACATTCTTAGTGTTTACACTGGGAGTCTTTAGAAGCAGGCTCATCTTCTCAGCATTTACAATCAATAGAAAAAGGCGCGGTGGGCCTGAAACCACCGCTAGAGCAATGAGTATATTCGTTTGGAACTATCAGTGTTTAGGCAATGCACTGACAGCTCGACGCTTTAGGGAAGTAAGAAGACGTTATTATCTAGACATGTTATGCCTTATGGAAACAAAACAACAAGATTTGTGTATTCAAGATTTGGGTGTTTCTTTAGATTATGTTAATTGATTTTATGTCCCAACTCACAGTTTAAGTAGTGGATTGTGTTTATTTAGGAAGCCTTCTGTATATGTTTATGGTGTGTTTTTTAATCATAATTTTATCGATTGTAAAGTGGTTATCGATGGAAAATACCTTTATTGTTTGTTTGTCTACAACATGCAATACGCTCCTTTTTATGGGAAAGATTACAAAGAAACTCCCTTTCTCAGAATGTTTCATGGTTAACAATAGGAGATTTCAATGAAATTCTCAATAATCAAGAAAAGATTAGTGGAAGAGTTCAGTCAGAGGCTTCGTTTTTGGAATTTCGTAAAAAGAGAACTATATGTGATTTATGTGGTTTAAAGTTCTTTGGAGACAATTTTTCATGAACAGGTAAACGATACAATCAATGTTGTCTTGATTAATCTATGGCTAACTCTCAATGGCATGATGAGTATCTGAATGCTTTAACCACTTGTTTCCCCTTTGGAGGTTAAGATCCCAAGCCTATGTTTCTGGTTTACAACCCTGATTGTGCGCTTCATGGATATGCATTTAGATATGATGGCAGATTATTTTCCACTGAAGGTTTTCATTCTAGTTTAGTCAATCAATGGAGATTAGCTTCAATGTGTATTATGATTTATCATGGACTCTACAGTTGTCTTGTTCTGCTATCTACACTCAAAAACGTAGAACAGAGTGTATTTATGAGGTTCTTATTCACAAGCTAAAATTTCAATTGGACCAAGTTGTTTCAGATGGTCAATCAACTACCTTTATACATCAAATTCAGAAGGAGCTACATGCGGCATATTTATTGGAAGAGCAATACTGGAAAACTAACAACATGAATATGTGGTTGAGGAATGGTGATTGGAATACATGTTTTTTCTACGCAGCCAAAAAGATATGTTATGCTCGTAACCATACTAATACTCTTAAAGATTCATATGATACATAGATTTATGGTGATGATCACCTCACTATGCATGTTTTGATGAAAACCAAGCGGTATTTGTGCATGGCCCTCATATCATCGATAATGTAATTTTGGCTCAAGAGATTCTCCACTCCATGTTTCGTAGGAAACGATGGTCCAAGTCTTATTTAGCAGTCAAAAAAAGATATCACAAAGGCATATGATCGGTTAAAGTGAGATTTTCTGAGAGAAAAATGGTCTGAAGGGGGGGGGGGGTTGCTCATCAATATATACTGGATTCTGCAGTGTATCAAATCAATTACTTTCTCGATTCTAATTAAAGGTCACCTTTGTTGTTTGATTCAACCGTCTAGAGAGCTCTGACATGAAGATCTGTTATCTATGTACTTATTTATTCTCTGTTCTGAGGTCTTATCTCATTTGTTACAGCGAGGTAAACAAAATAATTCATTTAAGGGAATAAAGTCAATTTCTCAGGACCATCTGTTTTGCATTTTTTGTTTGCGGATGATGCATTATTCTTTGTCCATGCTTATCCTCGCTCCTATATTTCCCTTAAACGTATACTTCATCAGTTTAAAAGAGTATCATGGCAGACCATAAATCTGAACAAATCATCCCTGATTTTTGGTTAAAAAATTTGGCATATTATGAAGTCCCGATTACATCATATTCTACCGATTATAATGTCGGAGGTGCCAAAAAAAATATTGGCTTGCCTGAGTTATTTGGAAGAGCCAAACAACATTTGTTTGACTATGTTTTTGATAGAGTAAGGGCCAAAACAACTGGATGGTCTTGTAAGTTTTTGTCCCCTGCATGGAAGGAGATTCTTCTTAAAACTATTGCTTTGCCACTCCAAGTGTACTCTATGCAGTGCTTTAAACTCCCAAAGAGTGTTTGTGATCAATTAGAACATATTCTATCACAGTTTTGGTGGAGTAAAGGCAATGGACACAGATCCTTGCATTGGTATAAATGGTTTCGTATGAGTGTCCCGAAAATGGAAGAAGGGATTGGCTTCTATTCGGAAATTCAATCATGCTCTATTAGGAAAAAAATTGCGTTTATTACAGTCTCCAACATCTCTAGTTGCATGTGTTTTGAAAGGCATGTATTTCTCTAATTTTGGTATACTCTAAGCAGGAGTGGGTTGAAAATCATCCTTTGTATGGCGATCATTGTTGGTGGGTAAAGCTCTGTTGCAACATAGACTTATATATTTAATTGGTACAAGTGAAAATATATACATTTGGGTGGATCCATAGCTTCCACGCCATCCCCCAATCCACCATGACGAGTTTTTGGTCCATTACAGAATATGCACTCGGTTGGAGATCTGATTGCATCTTCTAAACGAAACTGGAATGATGAAATACTAGAAGCTAATGTTCATTTCGAAGATGTAGACTTGATTAAATCCATTAAATTGTGTTATGCGCCTTATGTGGATATGTTAGGATGACGTTACACATCGAATGGGTTGTATACAATGAAATCTGCATATTGGTTATCTACTCATCTACACCCAAATATCTGTTCAAGTCACTCCAGGAGATTTGACGCTGAAATTGAAGTTATGGTCATTCAAAGTTCCACCAAAATGTAAACATTTTTATGGAGATTGACCTCTAATGCGCTACCTATTGGTTCCATACTTCAATATCAACACATATCCAATGACATATCTTGTAGAAGATGTTGTAATGCTATGGAAGATCCAGTTCATTTTTTTATCAAATGCCATTTTGCACAAGCAGTTTGGCGATGTTCAGCTCTCCCTATGGTTAATTAATTTGGCATGGTTGATTCAATTGCAACATTACTCCGACTCTTTGTTAATTTTGTTGCAGATCCTAATGTAATCCACTTAATCAAGTGCTTCCCATCTTCTTTACAATCACTGTCATGCTTCAAATTGGATTATAGTTGTTCATCTTGCTTAAAAAGACACTTTAAAATGGCTTAATTCTCAGACAAAATTCAAGTCAACTACAACTACAGTTTATCAACCTCAGTTCCAAAGGCCTATAACTCATCGATGGCTGCCTCCTGCATCTGGTTTTGTTAAGTGCAGTTTTGATGATTCTTGGGTTACTAATGGAGATTCAAAGGGTGGCTGAGTTGTAAAAGATTCGGTTGGTCTATTTTTGGAAGCAGGTGTTTCTCGAGGGTATTATTGTCGATCGCTCTTAGAGAGTGAATGTCAAGCTCTGCCTTGCAATGCAACACCTTTAGGCTCGTGGATATGCACGCATCTTCTTCGAAGGTGATAGCAAGACTTTGATCTCTTTGATCCGTCGGAAAACAATAGGTTTCATCACCATAATTAGATTAGTGACATTCATATTTGAAAATAAAAAGTCTGAGTCAAAATTTGAATGAATTACCTGATCTGTTTATCATGTGGTTGATTGGTTTATTAAAAATTATCTACCTGATCAATTAATATTTCAAAATTACACCTTTGTTCTTTATGGTTTGGAGAGATCATTACGTTTGATTAATAAAATCATTTTCAGAAGAAAAAAAAGAATTTGGGTTCTTCAAGCTTTGTTGTATTTTTATTTTCTTTATCTGCATTTTAAATAGAAAGTAATTTTATAAAAGACTTCAAAATTATTTTAAAATCGTCATTTTTATATCTTAATTTTGACAAAAAAAACATATTAAGAATTTTCAAATAAACCAAGTTAAAATTTGTCAAACTTAACCGAAATAAAACTAAATCCAAGTTTTTTGGTTTTTAAATAAAAACTAAATCCAAGTTTTTTATTTTTACAACTGGTAAATAGTAAACTGAATTAAAAACAATATATTTATAGTTATATGAAATTCAAATTAAGTGTTTTTCTTCCACGTGGTTTTCTACCGTCCTCGAATGAGTTTCGGGGATGTCAAACATTTGACCAAATTTGATCTTTCAGTTTCGTCTTCCTTGCTTACCACGTTTCCTCTTCCACCAGTATAAATCACAACATCACAGTCAAAATTGTCACTTTAAATCAACTTTCAATTTGCAAATTGCAATTTCTAATGCTGAAAATTTTTCATTCGGCCCCATTTTCTTATAAAAGCCCAAGGAGAGATATTTCACTTCAATCATTAAAGATGGAAAAAATTTTAAGAAGTCTTTTTTAAGTCTATGTTCTGTGAAAACACCAATGAGTTTTTCAGTAACTTCATATCATGTGAAGAAGCTCTGCCTGAGGAAATGATCCATTCGAAGGCACATCAAGAAGAAGATCCTGATCAGATATATCAATATCTTCATACCCAAACACCATTGATTCACCAGAGCTCATAGGTTGAAAAGAAGAAACACTGTTCTCCAAAATCTCTTCGGTTTCAATGTGGTTTGATCTAATCTTCATCACATTTTGGGGGCTTCTCATCACATCCCTTGTCTCTGGAAAAAGCAAAACTCAAAATTAATCAGAAACAGATTGCAGAAAGTTATGGATTGACATGATTCAAGAATCTTAAGTGACCTGAGAAGCTTTGGTCTAATGCTTTTCCATTAGATTTAACAGAATGTACTGATGAGGACATTCTGAGTGAGCTAGCTTCAGATTCCTCATCTCGAGCAACCAAGTGAGGATCTCTCATAAGAACACTCCCATGTCCTATCAACATTGGTATATCATTCTCAAAAAGCAAATCTTCCTCTGTGAGACAAGAAGATTGTTGCTCTTGTAAAATACTATAGAGATCCTTTGTGAGCTTTTCAACAGAAGAGGCTGCTTTAGGACGACCCACACATGTCCTCTTCTTACAAGGAAAACTCGTCTCCCAAGCATTAGATTGATCACAACTCTCGGAATTCGATACAACCGATCCTGAACTTGATCTATAGCTACCTTCTTCATCAAGAGCCTTCTTCTTCTTGAATTCCAAGTCGGTTCTTTGAACTGTGGCGTATTCTTGATATGGTTTCCTCTTGGGAATCTTTTTGTTGACAGACATACCCTTAATAATCCTTGGAGCTCTATGATCATCAATCTCAGTCTGATCACCTTCAGAACGAGCATGAAGAGGTGTGTAGTTGACTAGTGTACCCTTTGTTCTCCACCTTGAACCACAGGCATTGCACAATACTGGCTTCTCTGGTGGCCCATTTCGCCATAGAGGTGTACCTGTTTCCAACATTTTATCCCTAATGATTAAACTCTCAATTTGCAATTTGCAACAACACACAATTGGCCACAAGTGTTCTTTATGGGAAGGCATTTCATTCTATCAGGTGCAGGAAGAACAATGATCTCTTAAGAACAAACATCATACAAATCATTTCTATCAAACCAGAGCTAAAACATGAGTTCTGAATCACCACAATTGAGCATTTTAGACAAACTAAGATCCCAAATTATCAAAAACCAAATCATGTCGTCAAGAAAAGTTTGCAGTATGAACTGAAGCAGTAAATTAAAACAATATGTAATCAGCTGAGAATTAGGAAGCAAATTATGAGAGAATGAAATTGAAATTCCGGAGAAAACAAGAACTCACTTGTAACTCCACAGTGATAGCAAGGCCCTTGCTTCCCCATTTTTTTGCCTTTTCTTTTATGAAAAAGTTAAAACTTATAAACCTCAAAGAGTTTGAGAAATTAAGTTTGTAATTATTGCTTTTTGTTTATTACTACACAAAAGCTTCTCTGCGAAGGAAAAACCCAGAAAATACGAAACTACAAAAACCTTCTTCTGGGAAAATTCGAGAAAAATAAGAAAAATCTGAGGAAACAATAACAACCCTGGGAAAAAAAAAATCAAAAATCCAAACGACGGAAGATTATATAAAAAAAAAGAATGCAAAGATTATTTAGAAAAGTTTCATTTGGGTTCCTTAAGCTAATCAGTCCAATATAAAAGAGAGAGAAATCTAACAAATGGCTGTGAAAAAGAGAAAGAGAGATAGTGGTGATGAGGTTAGAGAGAGAGAGAGAGTATGTAAAATGGCCTTTCTCTTTTTTTTGTATATGAAGTTAATGTTTCAACTTACTCATTAGCTTTTTCTTTTTAATCTCTTCTGATTTTATTTTACAATTACTTAGTTACTTTTAAAAGACTTTTTCCCATTTGATTACAGAGTAAGATGGTCACGATGGTACATTTGGTCCATATTTATCATTTATGGCTATTGTATTTAACTTAGAATATACAATGACATACCAAAATTAACTATTTTTCAAATGCACTATTCGCCATAAATACAATATATATTCAACTTTTTAATTCTTTTTCCAAATTCATCTCATCTCAATACTTTATACAAAAACCTTTAATGGTTATTATATTACAAATCACGTGCAAAATTGAATAGTTTTATATATTTGTTTGATCGTGTTTCTTTGCGTCTAAATCGCACCAAATGCCACGAGCGTAATGCATATTGAACTATTATATATATTTTTTAATGAAATAAGCGATTTGAGGGAAAAAAAAGAAAAAAAAAAATTACTGATCTAATGTGAGTAGTTTATAGAGGAAACCTTTAATGGTTATAAAGTGAAGATAGGGGGCTTGGAGGAATATCATTGCTTGCTTGTGCCTTATGCTTCCTTCTTCTTCACTATAGACTTTTCTTCTTGTTGTTTTCCTTTTCATTTTCCAACGAAGATTATTAATATTAATAATAACGCCAACGAAGATATTAATAAAAATCATTCGAAAATAATGTTACAAAAATCCTTTCAACAAAATAAAACAAGCAAAACATAAGGGACGACTATTAGTAAACATTTTTAACCAATTCAACATATTTCTAGTAGTAAATATCATTTGTGTGTATTATTTGAGGTAGATATATTTTTATATTTTTAATTTAATAATAAAAATCATTCGTATGCAGAACCGGTCTTGAGACTTTAAAATTTTATAAATGCCGCAATTTACAATGGAAAAATAGACCAAACTTGTATAATTTTCCAAAATATGTCATTTTCTTAACTAAAATTTTTAAATTGAAAAAGTGGCGCAAGCGCATGCTTGGTCTGCTTGGGTTCAAGACTGGCTCTGCGTATGAGAATGAATTATCTTATAATTTAAAATATTAAACCAATATAGAAAAATCAAAAATACGAAGAAGGGGAAAAAAAACTAAATCAACAAAATTAGCTTTTTTCAACAAAAAAGAAGAAGAAACAACAAGATTAGTTCATTTCACTTTGCAAAGCCATAAGTTTAATGTTGAAGTGGTATTTGATTGAATATTCAATAAAATATAAGACTAAGTTAACAAGGTTAGGTTTCAATTATTATAAAGCATGCGATAGCATGACGTTTGTAGATTAATAACATATATAAAAATAAATAAATTGTGATGACGATGATCATGGGCACAACTCTTTTTCTGCACCGTTTGATTTGGTTAAACTATTTGTTGTGTTTTAGACAAATAAAAATAAAAATAAAAATGTAATTCCTAATAAAGACTCCCATTTTCTTTAGTTTTGTGAACGTGACGACTATAATGAGATAATTTGAGTACATTACTCCGTGTCTACGCGCATTATACTTTTCCCACCAATGTTAAATTTTAGATATAATTTTATATTTTTTATATGCAATCATCCATTATCAAAAAAAAATTCAGATGGTTTTGACTTTTGAGGTCTACCTACATGTTGAGATGTTGTTATTCACGATGAGATGTATCAAAACTCAAAAGTTGGGTTTTTCATTTATAAAACGGTGATTTATGTTAAGTACCTCCAAAATTGAGAGTCTCAGTCATATGATAGTACTTTCCCAAGGGAGATGTATAAGGAAACTATACAACTACTTTAACTCTACAACCTCGAATAATTTTATGACCATAATACAGGACTGGCCTTCAAATTATAGAACATAAAAATAAAAAAATAGAAACCAATATCTCATTTATTTATTATTTGAGCCAATAAAATTAAATTTGAGGAATTCCATGAAACACCATCAAAAGAAAAGTTCAAATTTCAAAACTACCACACACTCCAAAAAATTCCAAAAATATCACACACTCTCAAATGTTCCAAAAATACCACAACCTAAAAAATTGAATTTTAAGAGTTTAGAATTTAAAATTTTGGGTTTGGGTTCACTAAATAGAGTTTAGTATTTAGTTTTGAAGGGGTAGGGTTTGGTTTGGGGGGATTTTGGATTTAAATTTGAAATTTTAAAGTTATTTCAAATTTTTTGGTATTTTTGGAACAAAAACATTTTGTGGTATTCTTGAAAAAAATGTGGTATTTTTGTAACTTTTGAGAGTGAGTGGTATTTTTTGAATAAATCTAGTTTTTGGTGGTATTTTTGATAATGTCTCATAAAATTTTGTAATATATATATAATATTGTGTTTTGGAGGCTGTAAAATTTGGAGACCATAAATCTATGTTTCATTTAATATGGCCAGGACCGATTTTGCGGCAATAACATAACCAAACTTTGGCATATAGGCTTGGGGTATTTTATATGGGATAAACCAATATATTACACTAAGTGGCATAAACAACAAACTTTAGATAAGTTAAAAAAAATCGACTTGTTATGGGAAAGTGATGAAAAAAGAAAAGAAAATAAAAGGTTGAATACAAAATTTAGCACGTTACTCTGTTAACAGACTCATCCCATATTATGCCAACAAACAAAAACAACTTATCCCATGTTATTAATAACGTCGATATATATCTTTGATTACTAATTTACTAGTACATAACAAAATTATCATTGTTACTTTTTCTAGTTATCACCATATATAATGAGGTCCTCCTTATTATAGAGGTGGCTCATATAGGAGGGTGCGGTACGTGCGGAATGCGACCACCCCAAAGATCTGATGCATGTTTTATTGATTTAAGGATTATTTTTTTATAATTTTTTGAAAAATATATATATAATTTTCATAAATAAATATATGTTAAAGTTTTTGAATAAATTTTACTATTAAAATCTATTAGATAAATTTTAAATAGTGTAATTACTTAATTTTTAATATAAATTAAAAATAAAAGGTCCAAAAATTTTGTTTTGTTTAAAGGTCTAGAATATTTTTGAGCTGGTCCTAATAATATATACATAATTATTATTGTGCAGTTGCTATATTTCTTTACCTGTGTTGATGTTATAGATTTTATTTTGTGAGAATATTGTTGGAATAAAAAGTAATGATCATGGTCGCATAGAACCAACCGGACGGTGGCGAGGAGGTGATGGAACTGACGCATGAGATAAGGTTAAAAAGACCACAACGTAAAGCACGGGTAGTGCTTAAAATAAAAAACAAAGTATATCAAATGATTATCTGCTTATACTTCACGTTCATGCTAATAAAATCACAACCACTACTGCACAAAATGACAACAGTTACACCAAAAAGCTCAACTTATATCCATTAACAGGATAAAAAGAACTTAAATATTGGGTCAAGCTCCTTTATTCTCTCTTTTTTTAAATTTCATTTTAAGTCATATTGTAACATATTCAACGGAATACAATTTTAGTGAATACAAAACTTAACCCAAAATTCTGGCGAGAAATCAAGTTGAATACTTTTGGAGTTAAAATCCAAAAGAAAAAATTGAAAGTAAAAGAAAACTTTCAATCTAAAAACACAAATATTGAACTGTATGATAGAACGCATGATTTAACTAAATTTTGACAAACTGAAAGATCTAAGTAAAACCAACAAAAATACGTCTTTTTATAAACGATATGATAAAACGCGTGATTTAATCTCATAATCAAGAATAGCTGTCGAAGCACACTATAGGTATAGTCGAAACAACAAGAAGATAAAATAGGCGATTAGGGTTTCTTCCAACGTGCCGCCACCGGTGTAGCCTCACGCTCACTAGCGAAAACCTTCTCTGCTTTCTTTCCCCTCTTCCTTCTGCTTTGTCATGGTTAAGCGGCACTCCAAAAATCTGTTGATACCGATTCCACTCTGTCGGGCTCGCTCTACATCTTTGCCGCACTACCCTCGAACTATCAATGAGGACCAACAATCTTCTCCGAGCTCAGTTTCTTCCAATTTTGCTACTCCTCCATCGACTCCTCCCCTGGTCTCAGCTGAAGGTGAAATTGCATTAGAAATTAGTTTCTCTTGTTCTCTTCCTCCTTTGTCTCTAGGCCAGAATCTATCGACATATTCCCCTGCTTCCGGAAGGAAAAATCAGAAATCTCGGTTTGATGAAAAAAATTTTGATGCTCTGGGTAGTCCATTGGTTTACTCCTCAGGTGCTCTGTTCATCATTGATAAGCTAAGAATTTAATCCTAAACTAATACTGCAGAGAACAGATCACTGTA
>OVBE01000068.1:0-72700 GCA_900406425.1 Iberis pinnata | reverse complement strand
ATGCAACTACATGAAATGCAAATGACACTCTGTTTTTGAAGAGAAATTTTCGAAATTGTTTTTAAGTTTTTATTGGTTTTTGATGCTAATAGATGTTGTATGAATGCATTGCAAATTGGAGACAAAGGAACAAACAAGGAAATTTCATTAAATAGCAGGGTCCTTCCGAATCCTCCCCCAAACCTGAATTACACAGTCTCTGTGTAATCCAATTGTGGATTGGACTCAAGGAAGGACAAGATAGTGAAAACATTAAAAGCATTAAGACATAAAAGACATGCAGAGCAATCAGAAGCAACAAGCAGACATAGCAAACATTAATCAAAAAACAACAAGTGGATTATACAATGAGGTGTGGAATTGGGATGGACCTCAAAAGGTGTGGGGTATCTTCAAGGAAGATACTCACGCATCAAGTCATAGTATCTTGGGTGTGCCTCTTGTTCCTCTTGTTTCTGTTGTTGCTGGAGTTCTTGATGCTGCTCGACCTCTTGATGTTATTGGAGCAGCTGGGGTTAATGAGGGGCTCGTTGGCTAGTTGATCCACGGTTCTCCCTTTCGGAGTGGTGTCGCTTCCTCCTCTGCATTGTTTCTGGATCTACAGAGGAGTGGCGGTGAGGTTGCTTAACTCGTGGTTGCCTTGGACTGATCCATATAAAAACCATGTAGTGAGTGGATCGATCATGAGTTAGAGACGTAGATCAATCCAATGCGGTTACGGCTCGGTTGGATCGATCATGACCATCTTTTTAATCGGTCATGGTTCGAGTGTATGGTTCATTCCGTCTTTAAAAATATCTTAGTGTCGTTGCTTTGAAGGTTGATCGATCCAAACACTAACCATATTTTGGATCGATCCATGACTCGATGAAGTTTAGAAAGTGGATCGACCATTTCATGATGATAGATGGATCTTGCATAGGAAGTTGATCGATTATGATTGATCCAAAGTTGTAAAATTGGATCGATCATTGCCTATCGTGGCTCAGTCACCATGTGTTGAAACACATATTGTTCATGTCCCACTCCTTTTCTCCTTGCAAGATTCCCGAAACTCGATCTGGTAAGTACCTAAAACACCAAAACAAGATGAAACTAAAACGCATTAAATCACTAAGTGAGCTTGTTTTAAGTCACTAAGCTTGACTTCCTGTTTTTAGGATTAATGACCTTGAGACGGTTCTTCGAAGAGAACCGAGGTCTTTTCTAAGAAGGCTCCTTTGTCATAGTTCTTATCAACTTTGAAGTTCATCTTTGGTTTTCCATCAACTTCTACAGCAAGTATGATGTCTTCCTCAGAAAGTACTTCCTTGATCATGAAGCTCGTAGAACACAGTGGATCCACATTTCCAAGATAATACTTGAATCTTTTGTTAAGTAAGAACACTTGGTATCCATTCTTGATTTCCAAGCTTCGAGTATGAGGTTCCAAGTATTTTTCAGAAATTGGAATGTCAGGAGGTTGTTTATGAGGTGGTATATGCTCAGGTTTGAGTTTGAATTCAAGATTTCCTTTTCCTAGATCCTTCAGGTTGTCTTTACCTTTGTACATTTCCAATGTGTCGATTTCTTTTAATTCCTATGGAAACCCTTCATTTGGTTCTTTGACAGGCCTTAAGATTGGATTTTTCACTTCAGACTTTGGTGGTTCCTTTCCCAATCCATCTTCAACTGCTTCACTGCTTGAGTACCCATTCTTCGGATTGTCTTCATTCAGTTCTTTCACAGATAACAGCTGACTTTGGGCAGTGAGGTCCCTGGGTTTAGTCCTGATGTTGAAAATCATCTTTGGTCCTCTCCCTAAATGGAACTTAATGTGGCCCTTCTTGATGTTGATTACAGCGCTAACCGTTGCTAGTAATGGTCTTCCGAAGATTAATGGATCCTTAGGCTCTTCATCCATCTTCAATACCACAAAGTCTGTGAGTATTGTTACATCCTTGATCTTGATAGGTAAGCTCTCTAAGATACCAACAGGATGCCTAACCGATATGTCCGCCATCAACAAATTTATGTTTGAAGTCTTAAACTCATCCAATCCTAGCTTTCCTTCAAGAGTGGTGACCCTGGAAGTGAGATTTTCAATTTTTGAGTAGATTGCACCGAAGGATGTATCCATCTTGTGTTGGATTTCGCCGAACTTCTTTGATGTCTCCATTGCATAAGCAGCCTGGCCTTGGAGAAGTTGTTGTAATGTAGCTTCAATGTTGAAGGGTTGAACCATAGGTTGGTTAGATGAGAAACCAGGAGGTGCACCAGTAAGTTGTTGTTGCTGGGGTTGTTGAAAACCAATTTGTTGTTGCTGCTTTGGGAAGTAACCTATGTTTTGGTTGAAATTGTTGAAGGGTTGAGAGTTCTTTTGCTGTTGAGGTGGGTACACTTGGTCTGGTGGGTTAGCAACATTGTTGCTTCTGTAAGAAAGACCAAGGTTGTTAGAGTAGTTGAAGTACCCTTTGTTGTAACCCCCTTGGTTCTGAACATAGCACATTTCTTCCTGATGTTGAGCTTCGGCAGCTTGAATCTGAAGTTGTTGTTCATCAGAGATGAAGTGAATTTGATGTTGTTGACCCAGGAGTAACCTATCCAACTTCTCATTCAGTGCCTTGATATCTTTCTTAGTGCTATCATTAGAAATAGAACTACCTCGAGGTGTTCTGTTGTAGACCTAACTATAAATCCCATCAGATTGGGCGAGGTTCTCTACCAACTCCCATCCATCATCCACACTTTTGTTGAGGAAGTTCCCATTGCTTGCAGTATCTAGCAGCATTCTGATCTTAGGCAAGTCACCTCTATAGAGGGTGCTGAGTAGGGAAGCCTTGCTGAAACCGTGATGGGGGCATTGCATGGTATAGTTATTAAAGCGCTCCCATGCCTCAGAGAAGGTTTCAGCATTATTCTATGCAAACCCGGAAATGTCATTCCTCAAGCGTGTTGTTCTTAAAGTTGAGAAGAACTTTTCAAGGAATGCCTTCTTGTAGGCATACCAGGTTGTAATGGAGTTCCTGGGGAGTGACTTCTCCCACTGATGTGTTTTCTCCCCCAAAGAGAATGGGAAAAGTCATAGCTTGAAAGCATCTTCATTCACACCATTTATCCTTGTTAGGCTGCAGAACCTATCGAACTCATCGAGGTGATCAAGTGGATCTTCCATAGGTAGTCCATGGAACTTGTTGCTCTGCACCAATGCAATGAGATTATGCTTGTTCTGAACTGCAGGTGGACTGATTCCATGTCTGAAAGTGTGAGTGTTGGGGTTGTCACCAGCACCTATGGTGTTCTGGTTGTCGCTGTCAGCGTTGTCTGCCATTTGTAAGTTCAACCGTCTCAAGTGTTCTGCACGTTCGTGTTCACGTCTTGCCCGAGACTGTTCTTGTTCAAGAGCTCTGATGTCGTCAATGAGTGGAAGCAAGTCAGTTGTTCCTCTGCTTCTTAGGTTCATACACTACTAAGTAGGTACCTCAAAACAAAACAAACAAAGGTAGGCAGGTAAGTACAAATGTAAAAGAAGCTTGATCTGAAAAGATCCAAAATCCAGAATGTAGTAACAAATCTCAAATGGTAACGATGCCAAATTGATAATAGAATTTTGAAGTCCTATTGGGGTATCAATTACCCATCATTGTAGTATAGATGGGTTATCAATCCAAATGGGAGTGTACTAATCAATCTGGAATACAATGGTTGCTTTAAAGTAAAGCTAAGTATTAAAAGGGGTGGTTTTGCTAAAAGGTCCTAAGTGCAATGAACATGCTGAAAGTAAATTGTTTAATCATAAAAAGAAGCATACAAGACTAAGATGTAAAAATAGAGTAAAAGCAAATAGGGTAAAAGATGTAAGCAATGTGAAGCAGTTCTTGAGGACAAGGGTAATTGACTAACGATCCATCCTGAACTACCTAAGTACCTAATATACCTCATAAAATGAGCTAACCCCTAGACAGTAGCAACATAAGCAACCAATTCCATTCTCTTGACAATCAATTTCAAGCAGCGAAATCACGGACTCAACTATTGTCATAGACAGTAACTACAAAGCAGGCATGAACAACAATCTACTATAGTCAATAAGTTTCCCAAACAACTAATCCCTTAGAAGGGGAAACGAATCTCTGAAATCACCTAGTTGCGGACATTTTCAATGAATCAATTTCCAGTGTTGAAGAGCCTAAAGGCGGGTTTTCAGTCCTTCCCATGATGAAATACAAATTAGCATTACACACAGGTGAAACATAAGGGATTTAAGAACAAACAACTTAGGTACTAAGATGAACCCAAGACATCAAACCTAGTCTACCCCATCCTCGGGAACTTAGTGGAATACTCACTACTCATGGGAGTAGAAGCAGAGGAAACAGAAATCATAACTTCAAGGCTATACATGCAGATCTAAGATTAAACAGATGAAGAACAGCAAAAACACAAACCCAAAAACTAAGAACAGCAATGAAACAGTAAAACAGAGATGAAGAACAAACTTAATACAAAAGATTAAAAGCTTGAAACAAAAATCAACAAGCACCAACTAAACAACAACCTAAGGCTAAGCAAGAAAGTAAAGGAAAAACAGTAGATTAACTTGAAACTTAAAAGAAATCTGGCTTTTGCACCAAGAACATGAATGGTAACATATAAAATGAAAATGTAAGACTAAAACCTAAAAAGGAAAGAAAAACTAAGCTTTTCTCAAAGGGAGGCGAATTAGGGCTTTTATAATGTTCAGAGAAAAGCCCTAATTCGCACTAAAAACAAAAGCTAATCATTGTCTTGGATCTTGGGCCTTGGTTCAGGTGCTATCCGGATTTGAGTTGGTCGGGTCGGAGCTTGATCTTGTGTGTGATCGATCTGACGTGTTGAGAGCTTGGACGTAAGGGTCAAGATCGATCCATCTTGAAACGCGTTTGAGAGTAGGATCGATCCAAGCATGCTTGAGCTGAGATCGATCCATCCTTGCTTCCTTCATAGTCTTGCTTCAATTCCATGCACTTTCTTAACTTCGTCTGAGACTTCACAAATTTCCTTGAAAGAGAGAGAGATCGATCTAGGTGAGTGTGGAGATCGATTTGTGCTGACATGGGATCGATCTGAAGTGTTGTTGGGATCGATCTGTGCTGAGATGGGATCAATCTGAAGTGTTCCTGGGATCAATTTGGATCGATCCAGGAGTGAACTAAGATCGATCCAGATGATGCAGTGTGAATGTGAAATCGATCCAGACGAAGGGTGAGATCCATCTGAGTGAGGCAGTGAGATAGTGAGATCGATCTGAGCAGAGATAGAGATCGATCCAGTTTTGGTCCTGAGGTAGATGCAGTCCATTCCATGCTAAGTTATACCTCATTCAATGTTAAGTGTTGCTTTTTTGAAATCTCACAAATCCTTCCCGAAAACTCCTGAAAATCCTGAAAAATCTCCAAAATGCGTGCATATGAAAATTCTAATGCAAAAGTCGTAAAAATTGCAAACTTACTAAAATCAACTATAAATGTGATGTATGCACGCCTAAAGACCTAAGAATTGATGCTAATTGATATGTAAAATCCATGAAAATTCAGAGTCATCATTATCCTATTCAACCACCAAAGGAGCACCAAATCTCCAAATATTTATAGTAATATTGGCCGCTTATCATATGTAACAACCAGATGGTAATTTCAGTAAATTAGTGGTCATTGTAGTTCTATGTTCTCTTTTACTGGTTTCAGTTTGGTCTAATTGCTTCTTGTTAATTCCCCAGCAACTTCAAGGGGATAGTGGAAAGCCTCTTTACCTTCCTCTTTAGATTCCTTGCTTTACACCCCACATAATGGATTTGTCTATTGCTAAAAATGCTAGCTACTGATTAAATGTTCGTCAAGTGGTTTATTGATCTTGGTTTGAATCGTGATGAAGTCATGCGGATTTTTGTATCAACAATAAAGTAGAAAACATTCATCCATGAAGTGAAGGGCAGAGTTATGTTTATTTTACGGCTGAGAAATTATCACCACAGGGCAGAGTTATGTTTACTATACGATTGAGTCATTTTTATGACTGAGTTATGTTTACGACTGAGTTATGTTTTTATTTAGTAATTACTACTGATTATGGTACTTCGAATATAATTATTTGCAGATAAAGAAAACCAAAAAATGAAAATAAAATCAAAATAGTCATAGTTACAGGGATGGAAATAAGAGTTTTCATCATCCCGTAGCATACTTCATAGTCTAGTTTCTTGCATTTGCCTCGTACTTGGACCTATCCCTCATGTACAGCTCACCAATCTCTGCCACCAGAGGATCGTCTAGATTGGGAACAGCCATCAACACAGAAATAGAGGACAAGATCAAATCAGTCAAGAAACTTGATCAATCAGTGAAGAAACATTGATTAATAACGATTATACAGACATTAAAACAAGTATTCATACATGGGACACTCTAACGCCATGATACCATTTCGTGTCTCTCAACATATCCATGTCAATGGAGCCACTGCAGTTGATGTTCGGATGGTAGACCTTAGTCTTGAAAGACACCTTTGGTGGTTGGTACGGATAGTCAGGAGGGAAGCGGATGGTAAGTGTGAAGATTCCACCTTCATACGGAGTACCAGCTTCTCCCATTATGAACCCTTCCCAGTGGAACATGTCGTCTCCCACTGGACCTACAAGAGATGAAATTTAATGTTTGTGTATCTGTTTGACTATAAATGTGTTGAAGAACATGATAGAATAACCGACTGAGCAGTGTGAAGGCGGATTACGCTTCAACCTCCTCAAATCCAACTCAATCTTTTGTCTGGCCATCTGAAAATAACATAACATTAATTAGAACAATATATGATCGAGACGGAAAAATAAACAGTAGTACGATAATTAATCATAGATATTGCATGCGTACAATTTTTTGAGCAAAATCAATCTATTAAGTTGTCTGCAAATTGACAGAGAAACACACCGAGAGAGAGAGAGAGAGAGAGAGAGAGAGAGAGAGAGAGAGAGAGAGAGAGAGACAGAGAGAGAGAGAGAGAAAGAAACGTGTCGGTTTCTCGAGGAGTCACGATGTTTCGTATTCCTGCCTTATTGTATTATACGGCTAATATATTGGTTATTCTTAACTTGGTAACGTAATAACTAATAAGGGTTGAGGTATTCGTAATTCGGTAACGTAATAACTAATAAGGGCTGAGTTATTCGGAAAAACCCATAAACCAAAAATAATCAGAGAAGAAGAAGAACAAGGAAGAATCATAGAAGAAGAAGAACAAGGAAGAATAAAAGAAGAGCTAGAACCAAACCCTAACTCGAGAACCGCGAAGAAGAAGAACAACAAGGAAGAATCAGAGACTTTTCGTATGCAGAATCGAAAACAAGAATAGAGGAAACACTCGGAGACGGGAATCGCCGGTGGAATCGTCGATGAATCCTTCAGAATCGCCAAAATTCCCCAGTCGTCTTTTCTGATTTTTTTTAAAGGAGTTCGTAACCAAAAAAAATTGAAAACCGAATTCATTTTGTAAACCATTCTGATTCTATTTATAGCAATTCCCGATTGAAACTGAAAATCTCGGTTTGGTTTGGGTCGAAATTTTTGGTTCGGAATTAAATCCCAGATTATTACCAACGGATAAACCGACTACTTCGATCATAGGTTATCCTGATGAAGTCGTGCGGAAAATTATATGTCGTTGCTATAGTGTTAGATTAAATATAGTGTAACATTGTAGCTCACAAGAGAATCTCGCTATAATAGAGATAATTATACCATTCGACTGGAGATAAAAAAACGTCAAATCAACATGTTTATGACTGCATTATGTTTACTTTAGGACTTAATTTCATTATCCTACTGCTAATTTACTTCTTGCAGTAGTCATGTATTGTAATAGTAACTTTTGATAAGTTTGATGAGAACAAGAACAAAAAAGTGTTTAGAAAATATTATAATAGACTCTCATAATCATAAACCTAAGACTATACATGTTTATATAGAAAAGGGATTTCCTAATATAAAATATACACAAATCTCTGTAGTTAATGTTGACAATATTCTATAAAGGTAATTGATATTTTATATATTTTTCTTGATCTTCTTTCAATCTTGATCGTCGGTATCGATCTCCTAATAACTTTGCGTCTATGTAATGGGAAGTTTCAAAATAATACTCCCTCTGTGGAAAATTTTTTTGAGAGAAAAGTGTTACGTTTAATGTGACAAAATAATTGTTTTCTTAATATATGTGAAAACTCTAAAACATTCTATAAAAAAACAGAGGGAGTGATATTTTTACTACTCACTAGTAACACAAACATTATAAAGAGAACTCAGCCATATATTATAACCACGAAGAAAACTCTGTCATGAAGTAAACATAACGCATAAGTAAAAATAACTCAGTTGTTAAGGAAATAACTAAGTCGTAAAGTAAAGTTGAAATGATGTCTTACTAAGCAGCTATGATGGGATAATACGTCTCCGAGGTCAAATCCTATGTCTGATTATGCAGTTATTATGACAGCTATTATGTCTTATTACAAAGAGTGCAATGATGTCTTTTTACGTTTTTACCTCGGTAAAATAATAAGCATCATTACACGCCTCGTAAAATCACATTATCCACGGCAGAGAGAGATACTGACTTTATCGTGCTATCATAGCTGCCTAATACTATGACATAAAAACTAACATAATAAGCATAGGGTATGACCTCGAAAACGTATTATCCCATCATAGTTGCGTAGTACTAGTAAGACATCATTTGCCTCGGTTATAACAATTATCATTCGGCTGGGTTATTATTATTGTTTTATAATAAACAAAATGGCTAAGTTATTTTCATTGAGTGCCTGAGTTATAAAATTCAAATTATACAAAATGGATAAGTTACATCAAGCTGATTATTCTTTACAGGAAGCTGTGTTTTTTCGTCTATACTTTTATGACTTAGTTATTTTTCCAGTACGGATGAGTTATGTTTACGACTATGTTATTATTAAGATTGAGTTATGTTTACTAAATGGCGGAGTTTTCGTCCTGACGGCTTCTGAGATTTGATTGAGGGGATTAACCTAATAACAAAACATAGAGAAAAAAAGAGGCAGAGACAAATTATCTCCTACTGTTGGTTTTGCCCGATATTACTGAATGTCTGACATTTTTCTTTGGTGCGGATATGACTCACCCACAACCTGGAAAAGTCTTTAGTCCTTTTATTACTGATGTATATGCATTTCTTTATTGACTATGTTATTTCCATTCCTATAATTCTAAAATTTGGATATAGTATTTTCTTATATAAAATTAGTGAATTGGTTGTATAAGTTTATGAGGTTGAAATAATTAACATTAACTAAGCCATTTTAAAATAATTATAATCCTGAAGTCAACCGTAATCAAACCTATTACTCAGTCGTCTCACAAAATATTCAAATCCATAGAGGCGGGAATACGAAAAATCGTGACTCTTCACTTTACTCTGAATACACAAAAGGAATACCCGGCCTTTACTAGGATAACTCAGCCGTAATATTAATTTTAAATTCAATAACAATGGAATACCTGGCCTTTACTGAGATGTACACATAGGAAAACGAATAACTCAGCCGAATTATAAACAATAACTAAGTCGCTTCATATATTTGACGTATTTTACGACTGAGCATTAATATTGATTAATTATTAGGACCGAGAAAATGACGCTTATTACGCAGTATGAGGCTATGATGTGAATTGATCATAACTCAGTCGGTAAGTAAAGAACATAACTCAGAAATACACAAAGATAAACAAGGCCTTTAGTAGGATAACTCAGCCGTAACGTTCGTTTATTACTGTTTCCTCTTTTAATTTGTTCACATATTCTCATGCGTGCCAAAAAATTATCTGGCTTTGACGCGACGTGATTCTCCCTCTCTTTCTTGAAAACGTAAAAAAATCTTTCTTTAAAAATTACAAAATCTTTATTTTTAACAAAATTTTAAATATAAAACATCCATTAAATAGAAACAGAGTGACTACGTTTTATATTGCCTCTCACTTTGAATCCATTATAACTGTATAAGACAATAATAATAACCCACCCGAATGATAAACAATAACTTAGCCGTGTAAGCATAACATAGTCATATAATATCGATAAATTTTTTAACCGAGGCAAATAATGTCTTACTACGCAGCTATTAGGCTATGATGTGATATTACTTTGTCGAGGTCAAATCCTATCTGGGAATTCTCATGCATGCCAAAAACTTTTTTGACTTTGACGCGGCGTGAGTTTTCCTCTCTTTATTGAAAACGTAAAATGTCTTTCTTTAAATATTACAAAATATTTATTTTATAAAAAACTTTTAAATATAAAACATCCATTAAAAAGACACAGAGTGACTATGTTTTATATTTCCTCTCACTTTGAAAACACCAAAACTAGTTCGTTTTATATTCATCAAAATTCTCTGCACAAATCTCTTTACAATGCCTAGGTCCTCGACAGGGTCTTCTTGGGTGTCAACAATATCTCCATCTCCTGAACCAATTCATACGAACAAAATTAATCTCATATTTGGGGATGAGTATGAATTCGTGATGAGTGTTTGTACACGTATGAAGAAAATAATGTCTGAATATTGTAAACTGAAAAATGTTGATCCTGGCACGGTTCGCTTCATGTATGACAACAAGCGACTCAGACCTAGGATACTCCTCTTTTGGTTATTTCACTCGCTTTTGTATTTAATAACTTTTTTAAAATCCATTATATCCAAAATTAATATTGTCATGTTTTAAATTTCTTTTTCAGTTAATGATGGAAGACGGTGTCAAGATTTCGGTGGCCTTGGAGTAGCTTGAAGTTTGATGGTGGTCTGTTAGCTGTTTGTATTTTATTTTCTTTTTTAATATTAAAAATTCTCGTAATTCCAGTATTTTATGCAACCTCTGAAAGTTATAAGTTATAACCATGATTTTAACTCAGTCGTAAATTAATCATAACTCAGTCGGTAAGTAAATAACAAAACTTAGAAATACACAAATATAAACAAGGCCTATAGTACGATAACTCAGCCATATCCTCGTTTACTACTGTTTTCTCTTTTAATTTGTTCACATATTCTCATGCGTGCCAAAAAATTATCTGACTTTGATGCGACGTGATTCTCCCTCTCTTTCTTGAAAACGTAAAAAAATCTTTCTTTAAAAACTACAAAATCTTTATTTTTTAAAAAACACCAAAACTAGTGAAATGATGATGTGGAAGGTTAAAAGTGAGAAATAGGGAATTAAATTCCTATAAGCATAGAAATTTGAAAAAATCAGTCATTTTAAAACTAAAAAAACATCAATCAAATAAAAAAGGAGGGAGTATTACGCAGCTATTATTTCATAATACGAGGCTATGATGTCTTATTACTTTACCGAGGTAAAAAATAATGACTCTTCGATTAATAACTAAGCTTTATTGAAATCATAACTCACCTATAGTTAAACGAGAACTCAACCGCATAAAATTTCAAAAATAGATAAATCCACATCACTAAACCGTATTCCACGTCAATAAAACATACATTATACATATCAAATTTTTTAGTCGCTCAACTATTCCACTCTGACTATAAAAAACGGTTTAGCAACCTAGTTATCACGCTCGTCGTCTTCATCGTCGAAATCTTATTGTGAACCCTCGTCGAAATTTCTGGTAAGTTGCGATTGATTCCCCTTGATATATGTTGCGAATGAGTTTAATTCTGTTGCGGACAATTTTGATTTATGATGTGGCAGAGTTTGACTTCTGTAACGACCGAGTTTGATTTACGTTGCGATTGAGTTTGATTTTGTTGCATATCAGTTTTTGTTGTTGTTGTGTATGAGTTTCATTTTACATATAAAGAAACAAATCTTCTTAAACATTCTTGTTTTTACACGGAGTAAATCCCTAAATAAAAACAACATTTTAGTTTCCATACTTTTAACCCTAGTCGTCTTCTCCGAAATCGTCTTCGTCGAAACCGTATTCGCCCTCGTCGTATTCTCATGTATGTTTCGAGTGATATTGACATATAATGCGACTGAGTTTGAATATTGTTAAGATCGAGTTTGATTTCTGATACCACTAAGTTTTAGGCCTTGATTGTTTGCAGATTTTAAAAGAGATTTTGGTTTTTGTTTTCAAAATCCATATTTTTAGCCATTCAAGATTTTAGAAAAATAGATTCCCTAAAATATAGGGAAACTATTTTTTAACAGTTTTGTTTATTTCTATACTAAAACTAAAATCTATATTATATGGGATTTTAGAAAAAAACTGCCGAAATTTTAGATATATTAAATATTTTAACCAAAAATGAAAACACTGTCGAAGTTCTTTTTATATAAATATATTGAATACATTATAAATTTGGCTGTAAATATTTAATTCCAAACCATTTTATTTTTGCAAAAAACATTTAAGATTGTCTTTTCTTATTTGTCCTCTTTGATTTTACTTTTGATTTACTTTTACTTTAAAATTTGTCAAAATTTTATTTTTAAGAAACAACTATTTATTTCCTAAGCTCACACATAAAAGAATAAAAAAAATTCTTTATCAAATTATTTAAATTATCAGATAATTGCATTTAATTATTACAATATTATATTAAAGCATTATTATTTTAAAGCAATATTATTTTCATTATTTATATATTTATTTAAAAATTTTGGCATAAAAAATAAAACATTAATTAAATTGAAAAAAATATTGATAAGAAACCAAAAAGTACCAATCAAGATTTTGTAAAATGTAAAAACTAGAAAACTAGAAAACCAAAAATAAAACCAAAATCCAAAAACCAAAATATAAAAACTATTAAAAAATCATGGCCTTATGTTCTGATGTAACTGAGTTAGTTTACATAGTGGCTGAGTTATATATCTTATTGCTGCTGAGTTTTCATTATTTTATGGTTGATTTTGTTTTCCATCGCAACTGGGTTAATTGTATATATGGCTGATTTATATTTGTCTTTTTATGATCATATGTCTGCCTCCGAATATCAAACACGGGATTACCCTCCACGAATTTTAAGCACTTCAAAGCTTGGAAAAAAAATTGTTAAATCACAATGTCCGTTTGGGAGACATCCCGAAAGTTAGAGAGAAAATAGGTACATCATTGTGGCAAGAGCTGGAGGCGTTACCTGTTGGAATCATTGCCAAGCTAGCTGATAGCCCGATCGTGTGGTCTGCTAAGACAATACATTATCTACTTTGAAGACAGCTTCGCATGAATAAGATGGAGATTTGGAGTATCGTTCATGACCAACCTATCAGGTTTGGATTAAACGAATTTGCTGAGATTACTGGGTTAAACACAAACCCACTGCCAATGAAAAGTTTTGAACTTGAACCTGAGCAATACGAAGCTTTCTGGGATGAGTTGAATGTGTTGCGTGGGATGGGACCCAAGTTAGATGAATTGAGGTAATCATTAAGTGTTTGTCAGACATGGACTTCAGAAAAGCGCAAATGGTTGGGCATGTTATTCATGCAAGCCATTGGTATTTATGCTCTGAGTACTAATTCTAGGATACCTTTAAAAACTGCAAAAATGGTATTCGAAGATGATGCTATGATGGCATACCTATGGGGTTGTGTTGCGTTTGAAGCTCTTGTTAATTCTATTAAGTTATCGAGAGCATATGGTAACTCATACACCGTCAATGGTTTAGTTCACGTGTTATTGGTTTGGGGGTATGAATCTGTCACTTACTTCGGAGAGAATTATGGGAACAAGTTAAGAAACGATGAGATTCCGCTTCTTCGATGGGCTGGAAGTCGTCCACGTGCAAATTTAGATTATGCCATCTCTGATGAGATCAAAAATTATGGCAAGGTAATGTTTCAGACCGAGTTTCTAATAATTTGGTGGTTGTGTTATGTTGAGACGTTTTGTACCTCCTGTTCAACGGCCGAGTTGTTATTCAGTTTTTATTATCTTGGTGACTAAGTTACGAGTTATTGATAGCTAGTTTTTATTTTTAATTGTGGAAGAGTTACGCGTTGGATGGTTTTTATTTACTTGTTGTCTAAGTTTGTTTGAACTTGAAGGTTGAGTTATGTTTTAAGTTCTGCAGGTTCGCGTGAGGAATATGGTCATGAAGGAGTCTTAACAAGAGTTGTTTCCTCAATGGCCGGATGAAGAAGACAACCCACAACTTGTGAACTTGATAACAGACATACACGCGGGCCGCAATGCTAGTGGTTTTTGGGATGTGCACAATAAAAGAAGGAGGGACGCTGACGTTCCGCCTGCGGCCGAGCAACGAACAAAGAAGCAGAAGAAAGATAAGAACAATAAAAGAAGGAATGTTGAAGTCTCGGGTGAGGCCGAGCTACCAACAAAGGATCAGAAGAAAGCTATAGGGAAAACCGCAAATATAGGTGTGGAATTTGGGGCTCTTATGGAAATATCGATGTGAGTGTTGGCTGGATCAATTATGGCGGGGTTCAGAAACATGATTCCTCAAATTTTCAGAGAGACAGTCCAGGTGGTTATGAAAGAACTGGCTTTACGTGAAAGTATCGTAAACAATGATCACCTCTCAAAAACTCAACCCCCCATATTTAACATATCACTCGCTGCCTTATGATACTCTGCCCGCAGCTCAGACCCCTACAAAAGATTTAAAGGAGAAACAGAGTGAGGTCGAGGATTATGTTGTGTCAAGAGCCGATGCTAGGGTTGAACCAAATTCGAAAGATGAAATGGCCAAGACACATGAGGCGGAGAAGGATTTGCCCAATGTGGTTGTTGTTGTCGATGAGAACGTTGCTCCTCCTCCTCCTAAGGGACCCGTTGATAGTATACCCGCAGCTAAGACCCCTGCAAAAGATTCAGAGGAGAAACAGAGTGAGGTCAAGGATTCATTTGTGGCAAGAGGCGATGCTAGGGTTGATATAAATTCGGAAGATAAAGTGGCCAAGAAACATGAGGTTGTTGTTGTCGATGAGACCGTTAAATCTCCTCCTAAGGGACGCGTCACACGGCACAACACAAAACTGAATGAAGATAAGAAGAAGGCAGAGGTTGAGTTAAAAAGAAAAAGGATGATGATAAGAAGAAAGCGGCGGATGAGAAAAAGAAGAAAACAGCAGATGATAAGAAGAAAGCGGCGAATGACAAGAAGATGGTGGCCATGAAATGTGTAGATGAAGATGCACAGGAAGAATTGAGTTTGGTCAAAATAAAAGTTGTTCGGGAGAAAATGGTTCAATTATCTCCTAATGGGTCAAATATCTCCGAATGTGCTCCTGAAGCACAAGGTCTTCCTCAATTTTGCCAAATGGGATGACGTGCATGAGGAAGGGTATTAATCCTTCTATATCAATATATGATCCTCTAGCACTTGTTGAGCCGACACAATGGAAAGCACTCATGGACCACCTAAAGAAATTCGAGTATGGACCTTAAGACCACCTGTTAATCACCCTATCATCATTCTATGCATAAACAGAGTTGTGTTTAATTCTAGTAAATGGCATGTTACCATAAGACCTTCAAACAAAAAAGAAGTGGTTTATAGATGTGGATCACTTGTACGGGGCGCAGCAAGTTGGCACTGATCATTGGGTGGCGTATCACGTTCATCCACGGGAGGGGAGGATTGATTGCTACGACTCAGTCATTGGACACGTAACACCAGAAAGTACGGCTAAAGTGTACCAATCTTTTCAACCGCTATTGCAGATGATTCCACATATGTTGGAAAAATATGTTCCACATGACAAACGAGAACCTACGGGGAATAAAAGTTTTACCTTGCGATCGATGGATGTCAAACACGTTCCACAAAACCATATAACTAGTGATTGTGGGGTGTTTACATTAAAGTTTATTGAATGTCTAGCGTTTGGTGTTTTTTTTTATGGTATAAACTATACCAATGTTCAAGGTATTCAGGCGAAAATGGCAGTAGACCTCTTTGTGGACGGATGATCCTATAAACCCCTCTTGAAATTCTTGTCTTGAATCTAATCTTGTATTGGAACCGTTTGAATATATCTATAAAATGCGCATATTTTACTTAAAAACTCTAAAAGAATTGTTAAAATCGCAAGAAATTGGCTAAGTATAGAATTGAACCTCATTCAGTCAAGTAGAAAAGGTAACTCAACCATACTCAGAAACAAAAATTTGTAATTGATATCTTACAAAACTATTATAACTCAGAAACAACAACAAAACCATCCAAAACATCAGTTCAACAAGAATGAATCAAAGGATACAACCGATATACCGGCAGTTTGTGGCATTATTGTTACTATAACTCAGCCTACCGATAATATAACTCAGTCCAAATCTTTTACATAACTCGGCCCATTAAAAAATATATTTATACCAAACTGCTTATTGAAAACATAACCATTCGAATAAGTCAGTCTCATCATAGAATTAAGTCAGTTACATCGAAAACATAACTCAGCCTTGATATTAAAATAACTCAGCATTTAAGTTAATATAACTCAGTCTATCATTAATATAACTCAGACTTGGCCCAAAAAAAATACCTCTATACCAGATTGCTTATTGATAGTTATTTCGACACTCGAAGGTAGAACGAACGGACCAATATCGCCGAGAAAGTCCCAGTAGAAGTTCAATTTTCCATAGGCTTAGAAAACCTTGCAACTATCGAGTATTAGAGACATAAACTGGTGGAGTATCGTGCACCATTGTTTTCGAAGCTTTATTCGAGAACATGTAGCTCAGCTAAATATGATGCCTCGACTCATTCAATCTGTAATCATCAAATACCAATTTTTTTACTACTTCGCGTGTTGTTTGCCCATCTATAAGCAGAACTCTACATCCTCTACTGTCGGCGATGAATACATATCTGTTTTTCTTAACCCAGTTACCAAAAACAATAAGTACCCGATCCATAAGCTCTCAGTGTGAGATGAAGAATAAGATGAAGAAGATAAATGGAGAAGTTGATTACCGAAGAAGAATCAGTAAGACTATCTACAATGCAAAAAAAAATTCAACACCCTCTCTTTCAAATTTAACCTTCCACATCATCATCCGCAATGGATGATGACATGGCATGGATGCTGACATGGATGATGACATGGAAAAAAGATAAGTCAGCCGCAATACAACCACATAACCCATTCCAAGTAAATCAGCCATCAAATGCAACGTAAGTCAGTCGCAAGGTGAATGCTATTCTAGTAATTAGATTTTCTCAAATAAATCAGTCATAATACGCTGGGAAACCATAAGTCAGGCCTTTCATCAACTAATCAGCAGTCACATGAATTTTATTCTAGTAATTAACCTTTCGCTAGTAGGTCATTCGTAAACACGATGAGTTGAACGTTAATCCAGCTCTTTACGGCTGAGCATAGGTATCTCAACCGTATTAACATCCAATAAGTCAGCTTCATTAAATCAGCCTGCAAAACATAACTCAGCCATCTCTAACTATAACTCAGTACAATTTTCAAAAAGTCATCACGCCGAATTATAAGTCAGCTGTAACTAGAGTACATAAGTCAGCCGTAAACGCGTAAGTCAGCCATATTGTCGTATGTCAGCCATAACGTAGGATGACTTATGAGCGTAAGTCATCCTTTTAAAAGTAAATCTACCAGCTTTGTAAGTAAGTCATCATGAGCGGGTGACTTATGCCTGTAAGTCAGCTAATTTCTCTTAACTCATCCAGCTTTTGTAAGTAAGTCGTCACGAGCGGGTGACTTATGCCCATAAGTCAGCTAATTTCTCTTAACTCAGCCGGTTTCAGTAACTCAGCTGCAACGTAACCATAAGTCGGCTCATTAATACACGTCAGCGAATTCCTACGTGGCGAATGGCATTCCTGTAAATACGTTTTTTGTCACAACGTAATAGAAGGGTACGCTGGGCATTTAAAAAATGCAAGTAATAAAAAAAGATTTGTATGATTCTAGTCATTTGTACTAAAATATATGGTAGATAAGCTAACTTCCCTTAAAATATTATTAAAAATATTTTAAGATACCCATAAGGGTATCTATGGATGGAGATGTTCTTAGTGGAGAAATTTTCAAATAAATATCGAACTTTCAAAAAGGGTTGAAAATGATACTGAACTTTTGACTCTCTTCAAAAAATACTAAACTTTTTTGTTGACTTCCTTTTAAATATTCAACTTTTTTTACTTAGCCAAATTAGTCTCGAAGTTAATTTTACTAACATAGTAGGTTAACTCTGTTGATGACTTTCGTTAAGTGACGTTTAGTTAAGACGATGTCGTTGGAGAAAGATAAAAAAATTAAGAATCAAACTCCAAATCGAGAAAATTTCTTAAAATCCCCAAAATCGATTTCCTAACATATAAATTGATTCTCCTTGTGGTTGATTCGTGTGAATTCAAATGGTGATAAGAAGAGCATTGCATTTTGTTCGCCTAGACGAGGAGATGAGGATAATGCAAACCAGGAAGAACTTGCAGAGAATGAAGATCGTGAATCTGTTTTAGGTGATGATTGTTGGGTTGTCGGAGATGAAGATTGTGATGAAATTGGGCAAGAAGCTGCTAATGAGGGAGTGAGAGATGAGGAAAACGAAAGTGATGCAGATGAAATATGCGAAGATGTGGAAGCTCATTTTAGAAAGGAAAAAAGAGAAGAATAAGACGTAAGTGATGCAGACAATGGAGATGATGTTTGGGATGAGGAGCAAATTCCAGACCCTTTGTCATCTGATGAAGACGAAGAGGATGATGAATCTATTGAACGAGCACAAGAGTCGATTACAAATGAGCTACTAACATTGGGAAAACCTTTTCTGCTCCAGAGGATTTCAAAATTGCAGTACTTCAATATTCTCTGAAATCTAGGTATAATGTCAAATTCTACATATCACAATGTAATAGAATAGGTGCTAGGTGCACATATATTGAATGTTCTTGGAAATTCTACTGCTCTTATGAGAAACGAAAACGAAAGATGCAGATAAAGGTCTTAGTGAATGAGCATACGTGTGTGAGAGCGGGTTATAGTAAGATGTTGAAAAGGGGGACAATAGCGTGGTTGTACCCGGAGAGGTTGAGGAAAAATCCAAAGATCACAAAACATTAGATGGTTGATGAGATCAAGAGAGAATACAATTTGGTTGTGAATGACGAGCAATGTTCAAAGGCAAAGTCATTAGTACTCAAGCAAAGAAAAGCTAGTCATGAAGCACACTTCTCACGGATTTTGGATTATCAAGCAGAGGTGTTGCAATCAAATCAAGGCTCTACATTTGAGATTGAAACTATTCTGGGACCAACTGTTGGAAGCAAACAAAGGTTCTTTCGGCTCTTTATGTGTTGTAAATCACAAAGAGAAAGTTGGAAGCAAACATGTAGATCTATCATTGGTTTAGATGGAGCTTTTCTAAAGTGGGATATAAAAATCCAGCTTTTAGCGGCAATTGGAAGAGATGGTGACAACATAATAGTTCCAATCGCATGGGCAGTAGTTGAAGAAGAGAATTTCATTAATTGGGATTGGTTTGTTAGACTGCTTGCTGTAGATTTAGGTCTTGGAGATGGGAGAAAAATAACTATCATTTCAGACAAACAGAAGGTAAGTATTAGATGGTAAGTATTTTAGACTAACAGTTAATCAATCATATAACTAATAGAAAATTTAATTGTGCGGGATTTAGTCAAAGTTGTCCATACAATTATCTCACAGGCAAAACATCGTCAATGTGCTAGGCACATTATGGATAATTGGAAAAGAGATAGTCATGACATGGAACTACACAGACTGTTTTGGAAGATTGCAAAGAGTTACACTCAAGGAAAATTTTCTGCTAATATGGAAGCACTAAAGAGCTATAATTGATGTGCTTTCACATCTTTGCAAGTCACCAATCCTCAAACGTGGTCAAGAGCTTTCTTTAGGATAAGGTCCAACTGTAATGACTATCTCAATAATATGTGTGAGTCATTTAACAGAACCATTCGGCAGTCAAGGAGGAAGCCATTATTGAACATGTTAGAAGACATAAGGAGGCAGTGTATGGTGCGTAATCAGAAAAGAGTTTACTATTGCTGGAAGATTGAAGACAAGATTCACCAATATGGCACATGTTGAAATACTGAAAATGATAGCCGGTTCACAACATTGCATTATATACATGTCCAGGGGAAACTTATATGAGGTTGAGCTTGAAGGTGTAACATATAGTGTGGACATGAATGATAAAACATGTGGTTGCAAGAAGTGGCAAATGGTAGGTATATTATGTGTTCATGCAGCTGGAATCATCATTGGAAGGAGAAAAAAGGTTGAACACTATGTTGCTTATTGTTTTACAACAACCAATTAGAGGCTAACATATGAAGATGGTATTGGCCATGTGCAAGGGATGTTGTTGTGGCCAAGATTGGATAGGTTAGGTGTCTTACCACCACCTTGGAAAAACGGAAATCCTGAAAGGCCAAGTAATTATGCTCGAAAGAAAGGAAGACATGAGCCTGCATCTAGTTCAAATAACACAAAGTTGTCAAGGAAGTTAAGAGTTATGACGTGTTCAAACTACAAGCAAGAAGGCCACAATAGAGTCTCTTGCAGAAATCAGAGGGTGGCTGACAAACCAAAACGACCAAGGGGTCGACCTAGGAAAGAACATGTATGTCCCTCTCGTCATTTTTTCGTTATGCATATATCATGATGCTAACAATTAATACATGTTATATGAGTAAGAACCAAGGACAAATTTGTTTGGGCAAGGACTCTCACAAGGACACGGAACACAAGACCAATCACAAGCACAATGAACACAAGGCCAGTCACAAGGAGCACAAGGCCAAGGAACACAAGAACATTGATCTCAAGGTTGGACATCATGGTTTTAGCTTATCTCGGATGTTAATGTTTAGAACCTATTCTCGGCTTATTTCATCCTATTTTGAAACTTGTTTTAGTTTATTTTGGATGTTGATGTTCTAAGATGGATTTATCCTATTTTGAAACTTCTTTTAGGTTTATTTTGGATGTTGAAGTTCTCGGCTTAATGAAAAGAATGATCTTTTGGTTAAAGTTGTTAGTCTTATATCAAGTTCAAGATTATACACTTATGCAAAAAAAATTCTAGTTTATAAACTTGGATAGACACTCCACAAGAGAAGTTCAATCACTCTAATTAACAACACCAATTTAGTACAATACTACTTAACAAGATCAATCTAATAAACAAGAACATTTTTATTGTCCCTAGTTCTACCAACTACAAGATATACAATAGCAATGATCATTAAGCAAATGCAAAAAAATGCACAATTTGTTCATCATTTTCCACTTATGCATATCAGTTTTGGTCTTTTGCACATTTTGATTCAATTCTTTAATCATGATCTTCAACACTTCTATCTCGGATTTGGCATGGAAAAACTCATCTTCAATGTTACCTAATATTGGTAGAGAATCTTCAACCTCCTCTAACAGAGCATCTTCAACCCATTTAAACAAATGATTCTGTAACAAAAAAAATTAATAACATACTTTAAATTATGTTTTCTGTCGCATATTCATAATGAAAACCTTCATTTACATCTCTTTTGAGAGTAGTACGAAAGCTTACTTTCTTTTGCTTATGCAACGGTAAAAAGACGTCCTGGATTCTCTTGCGTCTTAGATGTAAAAGTTGGTACATCTAAACCACACACACTTCGAAAGCTTACATCTCTTTTGCTTATGCAACGGTAAAAAGACGTCATGGATTCTCTTGCGTCTTAGATGTAAAAGTCGTTACATCTAAACCACACACACACTTCGAAGGGAGGCCATGGTCACCACAAATGTATGTTGCTTCTCACTTACTACTCATTGAGCTAAGAAGGGGAAGAACAAACATAAACGATGCAGAGAATCCGAAGGGGAAGAACGTAACTAGAAACAAATAATTTTGAGAGGATAATTAAGGTTTTATCAATTTGGTGATTTTGGGAAGAAGAAGTCGATTCTTAAATTTTTTTATGTTTCCCCAAACGACGTTATTTTAACTAAACGTCACTTAACGAAAGTCATTAACATAGTTAATTTACTTCGTTAGTTCACTTAACGCCGAGACTAATTTAGCTAAGTCAAAAAAGTCGAATATTTAAAAAGAAGTCAACAAAAAAATTTAGTATCTTTTGAAGAAAGTCAAAAAATTTAGTATTATTTTCACCACTTTTTGAAATTCGGTATTTATTTGACATTTTTTCATTTTTAGTGTATGTGAAAAGATATATATTTTACTGTACGAAAGAACTTATCATGCATTAGAGATGTGTCATGTTTGTTACTGAAAGTAGGGGTGGGCACAATTCACGTTCCGTTCCGTACTGTCCCGTTCCGTTCCGAACCCGTTCCAAAATTCTCGTCCCATTAAAATATATATTCTTATATGGGATAAATTTTCATTTCCTGAATGGGAATGGGACGGGATAGGACGGGAAGGGGAATTCCCGACGTCCCATTTGGGACATATATACAAAATTATAAATATATATATAGACATATATGTTATAATTATATTTTACATATATATAATATAAATATACTTATTTTTTATATTTTTTAATGTTCATAGTTTAACTATTAAGTAAAATTACAATATGTATAAATAAAAATCTAATTATATTATTAACAATTATAACCTAATTTTTGTGATTCTATGAAAAACAGCAGAAAATAGTTCATCTTTTCTAATTCTACAAGAAGACACGATAATTGATGTCATTTAAAATAGAAGTAATTGACTTTTATGT
Organism: Iberis pinnata; assembly: GCA_900406425.1. Taxonomy (NCBI): domain Eukaryota; kingdom Viridiplantae; phylum Streptophyta; class Magnoliopsida; order Brassicales; family Brassicaceae; genus Iberis; species Iberis pinnata. The sequence continues at coordinate 49,953 of OVBE01000068.1, read as the reverse complement.
TATTTAAATATATATAATTGTGTCTATTTTTGTGGTTATTACTGGTGTGTCGTTGAAAATTAGCTAACTGCCGTAGAAAAAAAAAATTTGGTTTATCTGTTATATTTTCGGGAATTCCCGTTCCCGTCCCGAATTTAAAATGGGACATATATTTTTGTTCCCAAATTCCAGTTCCGTTCCCATTCCCGAAAATTCCCGTCCCCAATTCTCATTTGGCCACCCCTAACTGAAAGTAATTCAACATAACTAATTTAATTTAATTTAATTTATTCACTGATATTTAGTCGAAAGAATCATAATTTATATAAAATATATTACACCATAATGTATCGTCTCTATGTTCATCCTCAGCCAGCAAGAACAATATGTATCCAAATCAAAAGAATAATAAAAAAATACGAACGAAAATAAGTAACAGTCATCGGAGGGAAACCGCCGTAGTTAAAACTTCTCTAAGCCAAAACGACAGCGTATAAAACTCCGGCGACAGCTGTTCCCATAAGGAATGCCTTGTTAGCCCACGCTGAGCTTCCCGGTGCGTCAGCGACGGTGTCTGGTCCTGCAGCCGGAGATGGAGTCGAAGCTGGAGTCAATCCGACGGAGGGACCAGGGGCCGGAGCATCGGTTTGAGTAGGAGGAGAAGCAAGCGGAGATATCGTTGGAGAAGCAGTTGGAGCGGTGGTTGGAGCGGGAGTAGGCTCGCTAACCGGAGAAGGTGTTTGTGCAGTGACCGGAGGAAGCGCAGTTGGTGGAAAAACGGTGGTTGGTGCAGGCGCCGGAGCTTGAGAGAGACATGAAGTAGCCAATAAACCGAGAAAGATCACAACTTGCAATGCCTTAGGACTCATCTTTAATTAAATTTGATTATCTGTGGATTTTTTGCTAATCTCTGCAAAAGTTTTGAAGTTCTGTTTAATGTTGTGTGTGGAATAATGAGAGAAGAGAGGGTTCTATATATACGCGATGGTTTGATATACTTAAATAATTAAATTACTCTTATTCTTATTACAACATGCAATTCAAGGTCGGTTTGAAAATAATTAACGTGTTAAAAAAAACACACTTGCGTGTTTCGGTTTTTTTGAAGTTTCCTTCAAGTATCATTCATACCAAACGGATTCACAGATCTATGACACGTGTTAATCTATGTCGAGATTAGTCTAAGGTTTCACATATAATGACACGTGTCGTGTTTGAATGGGTCGTTGACTGTATAATTTCCTTGTTTTAGTTAAAACGCGTTATAATGACAGCTTAAAAGCAGAACGATTTTTTACAAATGTTGCTGGCTGACGAGTTGGTTCAGCTCCATTCTATCGAAATTTCAACTGTATACAAATGAATAAAGTTATATATTTCCGTTTTTTATATTAATTGAAGTCATATGAGATTTCATATGGAAAAGTCATATTAACATATAAATATCATCGTATTACCTACCTCAAGCGTCTAGAAGAGACCAAAATTAGATTTTTGCCTTTTAGAAGAACCAGTCTCACACCGACCTGGCAAACTCCAACATTTTTTAGGTTTATGTGACAAAATCATCACGAATTATTTGAATATGTTCATCTCGCGCACAACCATATCTTATAACTAGCATTTATGTGACAAAACCAAACCTAACAAAATAATTAACTATTGAAATATTCCTTGAAATATCATTAAAAGAAGTTTAAATTTTAAAAATACCAACATTTCCAAAATTTTAAAATTCCACACATTATCAAATGTTTTAAAAATACCACAAACACAAAAAATGATAAAATGGGTAGAATTTACGCTTTTAGGATTAAAATTATAAATGATAGATCTATTTCAAATTTGTGGTATTTTTGGAACAAAAACATTTTGTGATTTTTTAAAAAAAATTGTGATATTTTTGAATTTTTTAAAAGTATGTAATATTTTTGTGATATGTTTGAAAATCTTCCATTATCATTTTACGTATTAGTATTATTTATTTGAATAAGTTTATCATGCGAACAATCATCATATTCTACATTTTCTCTTTACGAAGTTCACATTGTACTCACAACCTATCCTCTGAAAACAGAAAAATGAACCATAAGAAGATTACATTTAGTGTTCAACATACTTCATTTCATAGGTAACAGAATAATATTTTAAGTAACAAATTTATATTAATATTTGACAACTTATATTTTAAATGGCAACGTCGGGGTTGTGTCACAATTGTTGCTTTCTTACTAAATCATAGATTAAATATGGCGATTTGCATAACAAGTATATTTTTCCTATTTATGGAAGTTAGAACTCGGTTGACATATTATGGTTTAGAAATTAATTGGACAAAAAAGTATCGCACGTCTATTAAATTTTGGCAGACTTTTGCAAACTAGTGAAGTGTGCGTGTAAATCTGCAAAAGTTCATAAGACTATCATACATACCTCATAAATTATGTAGCATAGTTTGCTGGAATCACACAGATATTTGGAGACTTAATAAAGTTGCATTTAAGTATGTGATAGTTTTGTAAACTTCAAAAAGTCTGCAACGAAGTCTACTAAAAATTGTAGACTTTGGTAGATTTAATGAAGTATGCGTATAAGTCTGACAAATCTTTGTAAACATTATTAAGTATTGAAGACTGCAACAAAGTCTACTAAAAAAATCGCATATTTCAGTAGATTTAATGAAGTGTCCGTATAAGTCTGACAGAACTTTGTAAACATCGTAAGATATGGAAAAATCTACAAAAGTCCGTAAGATTATCACAAAAAAACACACATACTTCATGAAATTTGTCAAAATCTACGAGATAACCACATACTTACAAGCATAATTAATGAAGCTTGCGAATGTTTGTGCATTTCTAACAGACTTTGCTGCTTACAAGACAAATAAGTTTGCGGTATCCTTATAGACATCGCATGCTCTTACATATTTAATTATGTCTCTTGTGAAGTATATTCTACATATATGTTTGCGAGAATCTCAAAGACCTACATAAGATTTACCTAGTAAGGTAAATATGCCAATAAGTTAGTTTTACTTTGTGAGAAATTTTCTTCGTCAAAGTGCAAGTTTGAAAAAAAAATTATCGCCTTGTAAATAAAAACCATAGTTTAACCTTAAATTAGGGTTGGCAAATTCCCTCCCCCTCTCCCTCTCTACTAAGCTATTTTTAGCTTTTTCTTTCATATTTTTGACTTCTCTATTTTACATTAAAAACAAATTATCTTTAATATGCCGCACAAACTATAAAAGTTCATTAATTTTCCACAATAGACAATAAACTGTGTTTATCCTAATTAACTAGAATTTTTTTTTTCTTTAATTGTGTTTGTGATTAACCCAGATTTTTGTCAAAACCAATTTATGACCAAGTTTTGTATTCCCGACCTGAATTTGTGTCAAAAACCTAAATTTCACGTTTTCCCAAAAAATTGGGTTAGGAATTAGGGAAAAATATGAAATTAGGGTTCTAAGTGTGATGAACTTTGGACTTTTAAATAAATTGGGTTAGAAAAAAAATCCGGGTCGGAAATCGGGTTTGACAAAAATCCGGGTTAGTCACAAACACAAATAAAAAAGACACAAATTTCTAATTAATTGGAGTAAACACGATTTATTTCTTATTATGGACAATTAATGAATTTTTATAGTTTGTGTGGTATATTATAGAGAAAATTTGTTTTGATGTAAAATAGATATGTTAAAAGTTCGTGTAGAAAACGAAGAATAGCTATAGTAAAAGAGGAAGGAGGGGGGGGGGGAGATTTGTCGACCCTTCAGATTATGGTAGAAAAACTTATTTTTCATTATAGATTTCAATCCAAGACTTAAAAAGAAATCAAGTTTTAATGGCCGTAAATGGACTAGAAACGAAAACAAAAATTAAATATGAGATAAAATGATAAGTAAAGTAAATAAATACGAAAGAAACTTATATACTACACAATGACTTTTTTTTTGCTAAAGGTAAATATTCATTAAAGATAAAGGTTTGAGTTACATTTGTGACTCAGATTTGAGTATCGAAGGCAAAAAAATAAAACTAAGATACTCTCAGATTTGGTTTAAATGTGGCTCATACGATCCAATTGTACATGAGTGTGCTCCATTTCCTCCTATGTCTTCTTGTTGATATGGTGTTTTTGATCAACCTGTCCAGGTAATGGAAGATAGCCTGAACTGAGATTAATTCTCCCTTAAATATCATTGAGTTCCTGTTTTTCCATATTTCGTAAATGATGCATTGAGCTATAAGTCTTCTTAGAGTTGATGGAGCTGCCGATGATGAGCCTCTGAGCCAAGATAGCAGTTCTGACCAGGATAGGAAGTTACGGTTAGCTTGTTGAAGTCTTTGGAGGCAAAGGTTCCATAGGTTTATGGCGAAAGAGCAGAGCAAAAACAAATGATCCCTTGATTCCAATCCCACATTACAAAGGGGACATTGTGGAGAAATAAGAACGCCCCAAGAGATTAACCGACATCTCTTGTTGGGAGGCGGTTCAGGTTTGTAATCCACATGTTGAAGGCATGTCGCAGGATTACCCCTTTGAACCAGATGAGATTCGCCCAATTCTGTTTTGCTGCTCTTGATCGAAGCGATTCCCAAGTCTGGGATGATGAGAAGTCCGGACTGATGTGATCTTCTACCCGCCAAAAGATGGAGTCTGAACCGGCTGTTGGTGAAGGAGGGATAATGGTGGTCAAGCGTTGATGGAGGGTGAGCTCTGCTGAGGATCTAGGCGCTGGGAGAGTCCAAGAACCAGATTGACAAGTGCTTGCCACCTTAGCCGAGAGTGGAATTCCAAGTCTCCTTGGTCCATCAGATCTGATGAATTGAAGGAGGGAGCCCAAGCCTGTCCAGTTGTCCTGCCAGAAAAAAACAGAGTTACCGTTCTTTAAAGATATTAAGGTAAAAGGGGAAAGCTAATTGCCTTAGGTTTATGATGGATGTCCAGGTCCAGGAAGAGGAGGGTTTGGGAGTGATGTCCCAGAAGCTTTTGTCTTTCACGTTGTGGAATTGGTGCCACTTTGCCCAAAGGGACGAGGGTTTCTTCAGATAAATCCAAATCAGCTTTAAACAAAGGACCTTATTCCAAATAGCAAACCGTCTTAAACCTAGTCTCCCTTCAACTTTTGGAAGGCAAACTTGATCCCATCACACCTTTGCGCTTGGTCTTGTAGTGACACTACCATTCCAGAGGAAAGAAGCGCACATGCTTTCAATGCGCCGGATGCATGTTTTGGGAAGGATAAAAGTCGATGCCCAAAATATTACTGTCCCTGCAATAACTGATTTAAGGAGCTCTGTTCTGCCCGCGAAAGATAGCGATTTTGCTGACCAGTTGAGAAAATGAGAAGCAAGCTTGTTAAGAATCGGTTGGTATTCGAAGATACGCAGCCTTCGACTCATCAGCGGTAGGCCCAAGTAACGGATAGGAAGCTTGCCCGGAGGAATGCTGAATAGGGCTATGTTTGCTTCGTCGCTGTCTGTTAATCTTGCCGTAAAAAGTTTAGACTTTGAAGTGTTAATTTCCAAGCCTGACCAGGTTGCAAAATCATGGAGCGTGTCTAGAATGTCGTGAAGGGAGTAGCTCGTTCCATCGAAGAAGATCATTACATCGTCAGCGAGCATTAGATGAGATATGCGTAGATGAGCTGTTTTTGGGTGAAAACGGATCACATCAGCATCATACCGTGAGCATAACAGCCTTGAAAGAACCTCCATTGCTATTACAAAGAGATAAGGGGACATCGGGTCCCCTTGACGCAATCCTCTATTGCTGCGGAAGAAACCTCCGAAAGTACCATTAACCGCGACCGAGAAACTAGCTGTCGAGAGGCAGACTTTGATCCAGGAGATTAGCTTGTCAGGGAAGTTCATAGCTCTTAAAGCTTTGAGGATGAACTCCCAATTAAGGGTATCAAAAGCTTTGCGCAAATCAACTTTTAGCATCCCTCGAGTTGAGATGGAATTTCTATTGTACCCACTAATGATTTCTGTTGCCAGTAATACATTCTCTGAGAGTAGTCGGCCTGGTAAAAAAGCGGACTGTGGAGGTGAAGTTATCTCTGGGAGGATGGAAAGCAGCTTGGAGGCACTCAGTTTAGCAATCACTTTGTAGAGAGTATTAAGGCAAGAGATAGGCCTGAAATCCGTTGTTCGTTCTGCGTTTGAGATTTTTGGGATGAGTACAAGTGTTGTTGCATTCCACTGTAAGAGCAAAGATCCAGAATAAAAAAAATTCGAAAATTGCCGCTGTAATTTCTGGTCCAACAGTGGCCCAGTTTGAGATAACGAATTCGGATGAAAATCCATCTGGACCGCTACACTTGTTTCTTGGCAATGAGAATACCACGTCTTTAATTTCTTGATCTGAAGGAATGGCGCTGAGGTAGGCACATTGAGAGTCTGTGCAACGGAAAAGCAGGAGGATGCTCAAGTCTGATTGCTCTACATGAATATTATCTTGAGGGTGCTGAAGCAGATTAGAGAAATATGAAGAACAGGTGCTGAGGATTCCTGAAGGTGAGGTGACTGCGTGCCCTGTTCCGTCCAGGATGTGGTGGACATTGTTGAATGATTTTCGTCCAGCGATTATCCTGTGAAAATAAGAACTGTTAGTGTCACCATTTTTTAACCAAGAGATACCTAATTTTTGGTGCAAAGTGTTCGAGAGCCTTCGACATGATGAGCCAGTGATCCTGGGCCGGAAGCTCAAGTCTGGCGTTGAGAACGGTTGGAGAGATGAGTGTCAGTCTCTGCCTTTGGAGGAGTTTATCGTGAGCGCTAGCTGCCCGCTTTTCAATCCCTGAGAATATGTTCGCGCTAAATACTTTGATGTGGTTCTTAAGAGCTTTTAATTTTTGGGAAACTCGGAACATGTATGAGCCAGTAACATTTGTCGAGAACCAAACCTCTGTAATTAGGTCTGAAAATCCCTCTACGCCAAGAAGGAAATTCTGGAACTTGAAAGGACGGGGAGCAATGAGAGGCTGATGAAGGAAGGAGACAGAGCAAGAGGAGTGATCAGAGAAGTCATGCTCTCGAAAGAAACCAAAACCGGATGGAAAACAACTGCTCCATTCATCATTGACGAGAATTATGTCGAGTTTTTTGCAACAGGTCTAGAAGAGCTTTTATTCCACCAAGTGAAAGTGGAGCCCTTGAAAGTAAGGTCATTTAGCTCTGTATCTGCAAGGGAGTCAATGAAGTCGCGCATTCCTCTATTACTGTTCAAAGAGCTAGGCAGTGAGTGCTCATTAGGGAAGCAAATATGGTTGAAGTCTCCCATAACAATCCACGACGTAGTTGGATTTACTGTAGATAGGTGAAAACTTCTTAACTCAGACTAAAGGTCTCTCCGGGTTATTTTCTCATTCGCAGCATAGACAATTGAAATGATCATGGATGAAGGAGCTCCCGGAAGAAGGATGTCGCAGCTAATCATTTGCAGCGACTTCGAGAGCACGGTAACCTGAACACTTGGGACCCATAAAATCCATATTTTACCCAAATCTGAGAAAGCATAGTTTGCTTCAAAATTCCAACCGGGAAGTAGGGCATTGATGAACTTTTTATCCTTCGGTTGTTTAACATACGTTTCTATTACGCCTCCAAAAAGTGGCTTATTTAACTTATGACAATTCTTAAATCCGCTACGGTGATTTAGGACGTTGAAGCCGCAGACAATCCAACAAAAGAGTTTTGTACACATTAGTTACGGGATTTTTTTCGATCAATTTTCCGCTGTTTCTGAGACATCACCTTGGTAAATTGATCTTCCTCTGATGAGGAGCTATTAATATCCGAAGAGTCTAGTTCCAACTCACTGCTAGAGTTGTCACACTTCACTGGAGAGCTAGAGGCCGGGAGAGAACTGATGGGCAGAGGGGGTGTGGTGACCTTGTCTGCCGGTTTTAAGCCACTGTGGTCGCCATGGCTTTGGACAGTTGAGGGAGGGAGAGAGTCCTTTGAGGATTGATTTTTCACTACAGATGGTGGTGATCCTGTTGGGACCTAAATTTTGCATGATTTAGAAGCTTGATGGTTCTGATGAGTGGCCACACTATTAGGAGCTGGTGGACTTACACTCCGTTTAACCTGTTGCCGCCTTTTTTGATCTCCAGGAGGTCTAGTTCTGGGACAGACTTCGTCAATGTGGGATGATGATTTACAATTCTTGCAGGTGATGGGAGCCTTGGAGCATCTTTTGATGGTGTGCCCTATCTCCTTGCAGAAATCACAAACCGTGGGCATCCAAGGGCTGGAGACCTTGATTCTCAGTATCTCACCGGATTTGAATTTTACGTTTACAGCCTCGGGAAGGGGAATCCAAGGGTCGATGACGGTGAAAACTCTTGCAACTTCTAGGTTGGTTTTGTTTGCTGTAGCCGGGTGGAGGAACTTTGGTTCGCTGACCATGCCTGCTATGTGCTCTAACCCCTCCTCATTGAAAAATTGCAGAGGTACGTCTTTGAGCTCAAGCCAAATTGGGGCAGCCGAGAGCTCTGGCTTTGAAGGGACTGTACCTGGTTCCCACTTTGCAACGAACATTGTTTGCCCTTCTATTTGCCAAAGACGCTGGTTTAGCACCCTTAGACGAGTAGATGCATTTGGGATTCTGAAAAGGAATGAATTTCCTTCCATCTTAGAGACAGAGATATCTCTGTTGTAACGACTCCAAATGCCATTGACAACGTTGTGGATAATTCCTTGGGATGCTGAATCAGAGTAGAATTGACCAAGAATAAACATGTCCCATGATTTCCTGTTTTTCTCGATGACAGTATTAGGGATAACCACACAGGATTCACCTGATTCAAGAAGGAAAGATGAACCTTTCTTTTTGATTTGCTTAGAGGATCCTTTAACTAAGCTAACCCAAGTGTTGCCTTCTGGTTTTTTGGGGCTTGGAGTAGGTTTGTCTGTGGATTCGGATTTATCCACTCTTATTTTCTCAAGACTAGGCGATGAATGCGAGAGCAATTTCTGGTCTGGAGAGGTGTCGTTGGGGATTTGAAGGGGAGGCGTAACAACCTTTGCATGATCTGGGATCTTAGACTGCATATCCGGGATTTCAATTTCAGCTACCTTAGATTACGATACTTCTGAAGCTGAGATGGAAGGACTGGCCAAGTCTGTCGAATTGACAGTCGATTGGGCAGTACACGGCATGAGAGGAGGAGGGGATGAAGCTGAAGCTGGATCCGATCTGCCTGTGTCGGAGGGGGGACTTTTCGAGGCGGAGGTTGAAGAGGAAAAAAGGGGCTTGGGCGGTTTTTTGGGTGGAGATTTGGGAGGCTTTGACTTCCCAATTAGGAAAGGAGGGCCTGAAATTGACGACGGAAGAGGATTCCGACGCCGGGAGAGACGCCGTGAAATGACGTGGAAGGCTGGCACTTTTGTCGCTCTTTTGAGAGAGAGAAAAGTAATAGAGCCGTTGTATGGTTATTGAAATTTAAATTAGAAATATGTTTGAAATTTTTCCACAATGACTTTTTGTAATGAACTTAAATAACATATCCTTATATTTAGTGTTTTTTTCTAATGATGGTATTTTAGTAGATATGTAATAATTTTAAGGATAATATGTGGACATAAGATTAATTATGCAAATTTAACATGTTAAAGACTAATTTTGTAAAATATTATTTTTTGAGTTAGTACGTAGCCTAAAAACATAAAAATATTTACTAGATAAGTAACTTATATTTATAGTATATATTTACTTATTTCCAATATTAGTTGTCACAAACTTACAACGTAAATGTCAATTCAACGCTTCTAACAATCTAATCATTTAAATCAATTATATGTTAATAAGAACCTACCCAACTCTTTCCTTGAATAAAATTGATGACCTCATATGCATTGTACGTATTTGATAGGATTATTATAATCTATATTATTATTTTGGAATCATTAATTAAGATAAACTATGCTTTTTGTCTTCTATAAAAAGAAAAGAAAATCCAAACCACAAATGATCGAATATTTAAATAAAAAAAAACCTTAAAAATACACCAATTCTTTAGACACAAACCCTCATAACTAAAGGACATGCCTATACCGTAGTACAATAGAAAAAAGCATGGGTTTAAGGCATCATGGTATAAATTTTTGTTACTTATATTAATTCTAAGGCATGGGGCATCATGATGGAAAAAAGTATAGTTATATTAAGTTTAAGATAAATAAAAATATATATTATATTTAAATATGCAATATACCATATCAAGATATAGTTACGTGATATGGATTATATTATCACCTGAGGAGATTTTTGGAGTTGACTACTTCATCTTAATCATGGATCAATTCCTCACCTCACTCGAGACAAGATTTGAAGAATTTCAAGTATGAATAAATATTCGGCTTTTTATTTGATTTGAGAAATATGCATCAGCGAGTGATGATAGTTTGAAAGCTTCTTGTGCCAATCTTGAAGATCATTTTACCTTTAGAAAACATTCAGATATTATTGGTAATGAACTTTTTTTTTAACGTAAAGTTCTACTAGAAGTTTTATCAAAATATGTGTGTTGAAGTGTTTGACTCTTTGAAAGCAACTAAGGACTCTTATCCAAAATCATGGATTGCTTATCGTATATTGTTGACTATTCCAGTTTCAGGACAAGCGTGAGGTCGTTTCGATCATGGTGGATCGCTCGGCTCGCTTCAAATGCTACTTTGACTGGTTGGAGCAAATGCACCAGATCATTGGAGATTGGCGCGGGTGTCACGGTTCTGTGGGCGCCTTTTATCAGGTCTGGATTTTCGGACAGGCATAAAGATGTGACGTCTCGAATCCCTCCGATTGAAGCGGAGATTCGGGAGTGTTGGGCTCTGATCCCTGTTTCTCCTAATTCGGAGGATGTCGGAACCGCAATGCGCGTTGAAGAGGATGTAATGGATCAGGACCCAAGACGGTTTGGTACATCGTGTTCTGGTTATTACAATCCCGGTCGGTGTTATGCGGGAATTCGTGTAAGGGAATGTGTCCCTTTTTGGATTTTAATTTTGGCCAAGTGTGGCCGTTTTGAGTAAGATCGGCCGTATGTGGCCTTGAAAATTTGCCACATTGCGACTTTTTGTAATTCGTTTTTATACGAACGTAAGGTTTGTTGAAAACAAAACTACGAGTAGTCAATTCGTATTATGTTCTCTGATTTGTCACTACGTTTAGCTCGTCCATTTTGGGTGCGAGTTTTCAGAAAACAAAACTTCTGAGTTACGCAGATTTGCGTATATTAGGGACAAGACAAGTTTAGGAATCTCGAGATCAATTTTTGATACTATGTCTAGAGATGTTAGAGACCAGTGTGATGGGTTTAGGGCAAGACCTAGGTTTACTTTCGGTTTTAAGAAGTGCGGCGACTGTATCCGGCTTACGTATCATGTTTACAATTTCAACCTAATACTGTTTTGATATTAGAGTCTGCGATAGATTCGCATCGATCGGTAATCGAGCATCTCTCTGAATATAATATCTAAGTCATTCAGAAGTGCTGACCAAAATTTTGGTTTTTAAAGCGCTGTTTATCCTTGTGTCAGATGTTTGAGAACAAATCTTACGAAAGGTTAGGTGACTAGTTCGTCCATCGAGGCCAATCGACGGGTTTGATATAGGAGCGAATGTTTGCTCATTTTCGTTTCAGATTTTGCATAGACTATGTTCGTACGAATACGGACGTTTGTTTTAGGAAGTTCATTTTCGAAAGTCCGCGCTCGCTTTTTCCGAAAGTTCTATTTTCGTTTGAAGGTTTGCGTTTTGGAATGCGTTCGAGGAATGTTCCTGCAATTTGTCGAAAGGCGTGTTTTTCTTTGCGATCGAGGATGGTGTTTGAGTTTCCATTAAGAGTAGTGTTCGTATGATATTCGTTTTCGAGTTATACGATGTTTTTGTTGTTACTTAAACGTTTTTGAGTAAAATTGAATACATGTGAATAGTAAGAAGATGCGAAAATTGCTAAGTTAGAATGTAATTTTCTTATTGCATAAAATTTTTGAAAATATTGAGTACATAAATGCGAATATTTTACAGTATGGGAGTATACGAGTATACGTACCCACTCCCCCTTTTTTAGAGGGGACATTTGCACTTTTCTTTCGAAATGTTGCCAACGTACCCTTTTTGGGGATCAAGCCGTCTCGTAGTTCAGTTTGTTGCCGTGAATTAGATTACTCGCTTGGTGATGATAAATCGTCCGTTTTGGCCGTGGTAGCCATAGTTAGGTCGATGACTGTTTCGAGCATTGTCTGCGGCATTTTTTCCAAGACGTTAGGCTCAGAGGTGTGGTCGCCTTCTTTAGGTTGAGCCGTTTCTAGATTTGACGAATCTAATTCGTGCTTTTCCGAACCTTTTTCAGGTTTCTCCGAGGCGTTCTTGGGTAAAGGTTGAGTTATCTTCGCTTGTTTGGGTCCGATTGCTGGTGTCACTGTGATCCGTCTTAGTTTGTGCTCGGCTAGGAAGTAGATTCTTGCTTGTTTCTGACATACCCAGATTGCGGAGATTGTGTGGGGCGTCGGGAAATTGATGCCTGAGTGATAAGTCGATAGGACTGCTTTCATAGAGTTTATCCAAGGCATCCCGAAGATCGCGTTATCGATAGCAAGATGGTCAACTACCATGAATTCTACGATTTTGGTGACTTCTTTGGCCACATATGGAAGCTAAATCGATCTGAGGGTCTTGGTTGTTGTGCCGGAGAAACTAGTGAGTGATTTTGGTGTGGGTGTGATTTCGGACAGTCTGATTCCCATTCTCTTTAAAGTGTCGCGGAATATCTCGTGACCTTGAGATCCCTTATGACGAGATCAATTACGAGAGGGTCAAGATGAGGTGTATCAATTCCGATATTTTCCCTTTCCTTAAAAGTAATCGCATTTTTGGCGAATCAAAAGACGTAAAGAGAAGGTGATCGGGCCATTTGGTGCTCGACTCAGCTTTGCGATGATAAGCTTTGATTGCAGAAATACTATCTTGACAGTATTGCGATCCTCTAATTATCATGTTTACTCGATGTAGATTGATGTCTCCAGTTTTATCCTCAGGATCTCTTCCGTGCTTCCCTTCCGTTTGTGGACCTTATGGTGCATTATTTCCTGGGAGCGCCTGGTCAGGCCTAGGTGGCCGATTTTCTTCCCCGAGGAGATCATTTATGCTGGAAATTTCCAACATCTCTCCTGCTAGCAGTTTTGCCCTTAGCATTGCTTTGAGGACTTTGCAGTTTTACCGTGGAGTGACCTTTTGTTTGGTGGAACTCGCAGAAGGAATTTTTGTCTTAAGAAGTGTTTCGGGTCCAAGTATTTTCTGACGTTTTTCCTCTTTTGGACGGCAGATTAATTGCGTAGTTATGCGCTCCCTAAAGGTCTTCTCCTTCGTGATAGATGTATTTGTCGTTACTAGTATTTTTCTTTTTCGATTTCTGTTCCTAGAGAGCCTCTTTCGCGGATGCCTTCGTCGGCTTATGTTTCAGAGATAAGACATTCATCTCCTCCTCGATGGTGATGAAATATGTGGCTTTGTGAAGAGCATCCTGAATCGATTATGGTTTTTGTAGAGCTATCCACTTTCTGAATTTTGATTTGTACCAGATAATTTTTTCGGAGCCCGTCTACAACTACATTATCGCTTATCCTGACGATTCTTGATATCACGACCTTGAACCAATTAATGAAATCACGGAGGGGCTCATCCTCTCTTTGAGCCATGCTCCATAAATCCACATACGAAGTCTCCATGTTCATAAACATGGAGTACTATTTGAGGAATTCTGCGAAAAGTTCTCGGAATTTTTCGATGGAGTTGCATTTTAGTTGGGAAAATCATTCGAGAGACGCTCCATGGAAGTGTTCAACGAAGAGGAGACATAATCCTTTCGGATCGATGGTTTAATCGTACATAGTGATCTTAATTTTCCGGGATCGGAGATTCGTGCCTGAGTTATACGCGTTGTAAACTATGTTTTCCGGGCTTCCTCAAGGATTTGATCGATCTCCGGTGCTGCACTGGTGGCGCGGTGGATTTGTGATTTTACCACCCGGATTTTCGCGACGATTTTAGCGATGTAGTCACAAAATTTTTCGAAGTCATCGTCAGTGACCTTAAGAGTTTGTCGGTGTCTATTACGGATGCTCCGAGCTTGTTCCTCGGCCAGTTTCTCTTGTTTAACTCAGAAAACGTTTTCTTCTTCTTTCGTCATGAGTTTATCGAACTGACGATATTTTCGAGTCGAGCGTCTACTTCATCTTCTTGGGTGAACGTCCATGTTTTCATCCGAAGAATCGGAATGTTTGCTGGACTCTATGTTAATTTGGTCAACCCCGTTCTCTTACGGTTCTCCTTCTAGAGGCAGAAGGTTATAGGTGGTTTTGAGCATCGTGTCAGGAGTTGTTTCGTCGGGATTTTGTTATAACGGTCCCTTTTGCGTGTTTTGTATCCAATCGAACAGAGTCTCAAAATCAAGTCTTCTTCCGTGAAGCTTGGTTGTTCCGCGTGGGAAGATAGCTCTGGTTTTTGCAGTTAGGGTTTCAACCTGTTTTGCGAGAGAGCTTGCCAGCTTGTCTTGTTCTTCCGACTTCTTTTCGAGAGTCGAGAACATCATTTTAATCTCCTCGAACACCGTAGTGTTTGCATCGGCGGTGACCGCGGTGACGTTCGTTGGCGGAGTCTTCTTAACGTTTTCGTTTGGTTGAAGACCATCACAAGCTGGTTGGTGTTTTGAGTTTTGGTATTCATTTTTGTTAACTTGTTGTCGACATAAAAGAAATCACTTGTCCCCTCCTTCTAGCACCAAACCGTGGGAACCAATATTCGCACTGTCGATTTCTGTTAGTTATGGAAAATCGTAGAATACTCTAACTTTCCAGAGATCCCAAATTTTTATGAGTCAAATGCAGAAAGATCCGAACATGATAATAATAAAATACGAATACGAATTTAAGAACAAAAAGAGGGCAAAAGAAATCTTATTCCCAATCTGCGTATGAGCGCGTTACAACAGGTGATAAGCCTTAGCTACATGAGCAGTTGGAGATTTCTGTAGTACGAACACCTAAGACTAGTAAACCTAATCGAGTTGCAGCTCGCTAACAAATGCAGAAAAACAATCTAAAGCCGTAAGTATTTCGGTGTGGAGAATTGAACGTAGATTGAACGTGTATATGCCCCTTCTCGTCATCTCTCTTAAATAGGCTCCAGGATTGATCCCTCTTCCTTTTTCGTCTTCCGTCCTTCTGCGGAAATCGTCCTTTCTTGATTGATTTTTCTACGGAAATCTCCATTTTCTGGATTTCTTCATTTCTTCTTGCCTTACAGGAGAAGCTTCAACCTTCATTGCGCTTTGGGCTTGATTCTCGCCAGGAATCGTAAGTGGGCCTTTATCGTGTTTTAGGCCTTGTTGGCCCATTTTACAGTTTAGGAAGTTTTTATGGTTCTCGTCGAAGAATCAAGCTTTTATTGGACGATGCGATCGAAACCTCTGCGGAAAGATTACATCGATAACATCAGCGTTTAAGTTAACCGTCATAATTTTGTGCGATTGATTAATATAAAATGATTTCGAAATTCTTCCGCAGATTGCAAGAAGTCACCGTACTAAAGGAACAACTTTTACGATTTTTATCGTAAAACCTCAACAAAAATTTGGAATGATATGAAACAAGAGAAGATTCATGCGGAGAGATTCGATGCACGTGTGAGATCATCTCGCCAGTTAGCGAGATGAATTGTTTCCGCAGATTCATCTTTCCAGTTGGCGAGATGAACTGTTTCCGCATATTCATCTTGCCAATTGGCGAGATGAATTGTTTCCGCATATTCATCTCGCCAGTTGACGAGATGAATTGTTACCGAAACGAGATAAATTATTTTCGCGGATTTATCTCACCAGTTGGCGAGATGAATTGTTTCCATAGATTCATCTCACCAGTTGGCAAGATGATTATTTCCGCAGATTCATCTCGCTAGTTGGCGAGATGAATTGTTTCCAGATTAATGCATGCTCCAATGTTTGAAGATGTTCCCATGGATAAATGATGCTGAAATTTTGACATAAAATATCCTCGTGAGTTAGCTTTCAGATGGAAGCAGTTTCGAGTCAATCCATTGGCGCAATCAAGAGTTACGATAATTGTACCGAAGATTGGCCATTCATCTCGCCAACTGGCAAGCTGAACTTGTTTGTGAGGTTCATATCTCCAATTGGAAAACTAAAAGATTGACACAAGATATCCTCGTGGGTTAGCTTTCATATGGAAGTAGTTTCAAGTCAATCTGTTGCCGCAATCAAGAGTTACGACAATTTTACCGAAGATTGGTCATTCATCTCGCCAACTGGCGAGCTAAACTCGTTTGTGAGGTCCAACTCGCCAATTGGTGAGTTGAACATATGCGTTGAACTTATCTAGTTAAGCGTGTATGTGTGCTGTAAACGCGTTGAACATACTTTCGTACACGTGTACCATGCATGCGTAAACATGTATCGTAAACGTGTTGAACATGCATTCATAAACGCGTATCATAAAAATGTTGAACATATATTCGTAAATGTGTGCCATGCATACGTAAACATTTTATCCGTAAGTGACAAGATTCAGGACCAAAGCGTTTGTCCAAAGATTACGTATCTATCGAGAGTTCTTGTATTCCTTGTACATTCATTTCGAGTGCGCTAGTCCAACATCAGACGTAAGCAGACCATCTTGCCTCGTTAAACCTTAGTGATAGGAAAACCCGGTGGGAAAAAACCTTCTCGACTAAGGACAAAAGAGTACAGAGACGACCGCTTAGCGATTCCAAGATTGTTGTCTGATTCTTTCGAAACATATTCTTTATGGTCTTTCGGAAGTATCGCGGCTTGTTAATTGTATGGGATGATTCGAATAGTTCGGTTTGATGTTCGGATCGTGTGATTAATATTTTAGTGATGGTTTTTAGACATTGATTTTTTCGTGGCAGTTTTTGACCCCAACTGGTTCCATACGCGATGATTTCACAATTCTTTCGAATAACGTAAGAAATAATTGTATATGATTATTTCGAGACTTATGCAAATTCTACAGTTTCTGTTGTAGGATTCTAACGGAAGCACGAAATGATACAAAACGAGAGATGAAATGTTTGTGAGACGAAATGTTTGTGAGATGATCAGCTCGCCAATTGGTGAGCTGAAGTATGTGCTTAACTTGTGCAGTTCAACGAGCTTAACTTGTGCAGTTCAACGAGCTTAACTTGTGCAGTTCAGCTCGCCGGTTAGGGCGTGGGTCATCCAGCGTATACGTTTTTGTTTTATCCGTTCACAACATTCAGAACTAGAATGTTGTCCAAAAGCTTTGATTTACTTGATATCGTCCCGATATACATTCATCAAGGTTTTTCGTATTCTTCGGACGCCGATTTCGAGTACGCTTGCTCGGATATCGTTGTCAGATGTAAAAATTATCTTTCCTTGTCAAAACCTTAGTGATATAAAAACCCGGTGGGAAAAAACCTTATCAACTAAGGACAAAAGAACACAGATAATTGTTTAACTATTTTCCAATTTTTATTCGGTTTATCCAAGGTGTATGTTCTGTTAACAAGGATTGGTGCGCTTTAACGTTTGCACCGGCGATTGTGAGGCATTGATTTCGTCGTAACCATTTTTGACCCCAACAGCACCCACCACCAGGCTTGGAAAAATCAATCTCACAAGGAAAGGTCCTTCGCCTAAAGAAGGCAATCTATGGATTGAAACAATCTCCAAGGGTTTGGTACCACAAGCTTAGCTCAACCTTGATAAAGAAAGGTTTTGCAAGACTAATATCTTATGATTTCAATGCATTTTACATTCCATTATGAATGCATTTTAGATAGATTCAATAGCATTTAGGAAAATATATGTTGCATTTGCATATCATTTCATATTTCATGTGATAGGAGACCAAGGAACTAAGTTGTGGATCAAAAGGAGGTTTTAAAGGTGAAGAAGAGCTTGAAAACAGAGCACATCGGTTTAGCACATCGTCCATGCTAACCCGATGTGAATTTGAAGAAAAACCAGGAGCAAGCCGCGACCAAGAGCATCGGGCAAAAGCTGACCGATATGAACACATCGGCCAACCACATCGGTTAGCCTAAACCGATGTGGTCGGCTGAGTCAACAAGTTTTTCCTCTATTTTGACTTTTTGACCCAATTTTAGTGGGTTACCCCAAGTGTTTTAGGGTTAATCCAATGGATTTTAGCATGACTATATAAGCTTTTACCCTAATTTTTATGGGACTAAGCTTATTTTCCTAAGAAATTTTTGTAATAATTTTGGATCTTAAACTTATTTGTATTTGATTAATTGTTTTTGATTGTTGTTTTCATTCTCAAATCTTCTTCTAATCATGTCTTATCACACATCTTTCATAAGATTTTGTGCTATCCCTATGATTAGTGAGTAGTGATCCTTAAGTGAATGATTGGGTAGATTTAGGGAATTAGATGAAGGATTGTGGTGTTTATGAGTTGTAATTCATAAAACTTCTTATAGTTGATGCTCTTAATGCTAGGATTGAATTGATCTCTCACTTCTAGGGGTTAGGAATTTTGCGCCCGAAAGGTTTTCGACAAAATGCTGGAACCAATCTCTATAAGCTAAATGAGATCTAGCCAAGACATTGTGTTAGTTAGTTTAGTGGTTAAGATAAATTGGATCTTAATTTTTCTTAATTGTGTAGTTTTCCAAGAGATTGTTTAGATTGCATAATTAAGGAAATGATTAGTGCCATGAAAGTGGATTAGTCTAGGTTTTGATATTTAGACCAAGGGTTAGCTCAATAGATAGAATAGACACCATATGAATTCATTTGATAACCAAAATCAATTACCTAAACCATTCACTTAGTCTTTTATCTTTGAATTATCAAGTTTTAATTTCTGTTGACTTTTTCTAATTATTGTTGACTTTTAAACTGTTGGCTTTTATTTGACTTTTTAAATTGTGCATGTTTGAATGTTTAAACCAACAATCTTAATGGAATATATTAAGCATGATTCACATAGGATTAATGAGTTGAACTTTACCTGAATTGGATGATATCTTAAGTACTTTAATGATATAATTAAACTTAAGTATTTGCTAGACATAGATTAGCAAATTCTCTGTTTATCAAAGACCGGCAGGAGATCATACATTGTTCACTGTACAAAGTAAGAAAGGTATGGTTGTATTTGGTATAAATGACTTGGGTGAGCTAAAGTACTTTCTTAGAATATAAGTATGTAGATCCAAGAGTGGATTATTTCTATCCCAAAAAAGTGCACTCTTGATCTTTTTAATGAAATAGGAAAGTTAGGATCAAAGCCGGCCAAAACTCCACTTGAACAAGAGTACAAAGTAACAAGACATGGGGAGCTTGATGACAATCCTCATGAGGATCAACATCAATATAGGAGAATGGTGGGCAAACTTATATATGTAACCACAACTCATCCTGATATTTATTTTGCAGTGAATCAAATAACCTAACACATGCAATCACCCTAGGAGCATCATTGGAAAATGGTGGATTGAATACTTCGATACTTAAAGGGTGCTCCAGGCCAAGGTATATAGATGGTATGCAACAAAAGTACTGAGATTGTTGGCTATTATGATGCAGATTGGGCCGATGATAGAGTGGGTAGGATATCAAATCGGATATTGTACATTCATTGGAGGGAACTTGGTAACTTGGAAGAGCAAGAAGCAAAAGATTGTCTCATATAGTAGTGATAAAGTAGAGTATAGAGCATGAGGAAACTAACAAATGAGCTTACATGGCTAAAAGGACTACTTGAAATTTTGGGATTGAAACCAAGGAGCCAATAACCATGCATTGTGACAACCAGGTCGTAATACATATAGCCTTAAACAATGTCTTCCATGAAAGGACCAAACACATAGAAGTAGATTGCCATAAGGTAAGGAAAATGGTGGAAAATGGAGTTATCCTACCGTGCTATACTAGAAGCCAAGATTAACTTGCGGACATCTTCACCAAAGCTGAAAGCCTTAGAGTTTGTGAATTCATTCATGCTAAGTTTGGACTCACAAACCTCATTCAAGAATGAAGACCTCTAACCATGGAGCTCACACTCAAATAATAGCCATTCATCATGATTAAGCTTGAGAGATAGTATTTAGAAATAAGAAAAGATCAAGAGAAGAGAATAAAATGTTTCTCAGATAAATCGGGTTTAAGTTGGCCAAAAATATCAAGTATTGAATGGTCAGATCAAGACCATGCCAATATTAAGCATCGTCGGCCATTCATGCGGATCAATCAGGCTATGAGTGAAAACACGCGTAAAACAAGGCCAGACGTGTTGGAAAAATATATTGAGGCCAAAACGTGTTGGCCAAGTTATCGTCAAAGATGCGCATACAATCGGGTCAGATTAGATGAACCATGCGGACGCTCGAGCCAGAATTATGCGATAATGCGCATAACCCAATAAACCGAGTCAAATCAAGTTTCACATAGGCGACAAGAGCAATTGAACCTAAACCGAGTCTAAGATATTTAAAAGAGCCTTCTAAAAGAAAGTAGCTCGACAAAGTGACTGTTGTAAAGAGATGGCTCACATGTGGACTTAAGTGCGCATTGTTATCGGGAACACGCGCGCGTGGCTTGAGTCTGACACAAGCCTGGCTCAACAAAAACCCAAATTATCCATGCATCGTTGGATGATCCACCCAAAACTTTTCTCTTTTGTTTTCTTGGCTGATTTTGATATTTGAAATGTTTGCCTATTTATTTGTTATGCTTGTAAACATTTAATTAAGGAAAAATAAAATCTCTCTTCTCTAATCTCGATCTCTCTCATGTTCTTGAATATCTTCAAGATATTCAAAGACCTTTGAGCTTAAATTACAACAGATGGTGCCCTTCACAAAGAAATCCCCAATTGTTTACTTGCTCTTTCGGGGAAGCAGTTTTCTTTCCAAATACAAGTTACACCTTTCGACTCCAGCTCCAAACACCAAAATTTCACAGTTTCAACTATGAATGAAGATATTTTATAGGTACAAAAGTTCATTTTAAGGTTCTCGAAAAATCCTTGCATAAAGAAGTTTAATAATAAACATTATATTGTCTACATGGTGGATTGTTGGAAGAAACCAACACCAATGATGCCACTGTAGCTAAAGCAACTGTTACGGAGACAGATAAGAAGGACAAGAAAGGTTGTTCAAATTTATATGGACTCAAGAAGATACATAAAATAAGCAGTTAGTTATGTGTGAAGAACAGCTCGTCAACTCTGTCACTTTTTATTTCGTGCATTTTCCTATTCTAGATACATGATTTAAGCTTTTGTCTTCTATGTTAAGCATAGTTCTTAACTATTTTAACAAACATTTGCATGTCAGACATTCTATCTACTATAATAAAGGAGTTTAGATGATTATGCGATCTAATTGTATCACTAATTATCTTCATAAGCTTTACATATAATCTAACATAATGAAAATCGAGCATGAATAAAAGAGTGTATATATGCGTCCAATATATCACCTAAGTATAATGTAGGTATCGAATGAATTTTAAATTTATAAGCCCAATCTCAAAAGCTCGCAGAGCCGACCATCCTGCTATGTTGTTTAAACTAGACACAAGAGGCTGATTTCATTTGCAAAGAAAAAATTGTCAAATTCCGATAAAAGAATGGCTGGTCTTACGTGTCTTGTGCTGCATGCAACAACAAACTAGAAAAGTATTGTAATGTCCTATAGTGCACTAGATGTGCATCACCAACTGTAACAGGTGTCGTGAGGTAAACATATATTTATATATTAAGACTGTAATACTTGTAAGGAACAAAATATATAATAGAGATAATGTTCACAGATACCGTGTTGAACTAGTTGTCTGTGACGGTGAAGATGGTGCAATTGTTGTGGTATTGGAAACAGAGATGTCAAAGTTAATTTCCACAACTGTAACTACCTTCACCATTGAATCTGTAAGTGTTTCAAATAATTTCAATTGCACAATTTTAATAAGGTTAAACAAATCTAAGGTTTAAAATTTTTTGGTTTTTGATATAGGCTGGGGAAAACTGTCTCTTACCTAGGAATATTGAAGAACTTGCAGGTGATATATTAGCTTTTTGATGCTTTTTGACATTGATTTTTATTTCATTTTGAGTTGTTTAGCTTGCATTTAGGTTTAGATAGTGTGCATTCGCATATCGTTGCATGTCTAAGGTGTTTAAGGTGTGCAGAGATGAATTGGAATCAAAATCGATCATGTAGTACATTTTCTGATACAGTAATACTGACAATTGTGTTTGGTTGGAGGAAGCCGATACAAACTCTGAAGGATCAATCCCGAGCAAGACCAACCGATACACTTGGCCCGATATGCTGGTATCGGCCAACGTGTATCGATTAACAGAAGTCGATACTAATTAAAGGGAAGCGTACCGACTGGAAGCATCCGATATACTTAACCCGGTACAGCCATATTGGTCGGACTGTACCGGTTGGAAAAGACCGATACATAAAACGGAGAAGCTATACTGGGCACGCGTATCGATCATATTGGCTGATACCGAGAAAAAAAAGTAATACAAAAATAAAAGTTGACCAAATACTTTACCTATTTCGTTTAGTGGGTTAACTCAATTGTTCTCGGTTAACCCAAGAGCATTAGTGATGACTAATTAAGGTTTTTAGACCTAATTTTATATCTACGTTTTATGTTCTTAAGAACTTTTGTAATCTTTTGAATCTTTGCTTAATTTTAGTTTGAATCTTTGTTTTGATTATTGTTTCTCATCTTATTTCTATTTTTAATCACGATTCAACATATTTCTATCCTTGAATTTCGTGTTTTCTCAATGATTAGTGAGTAGTTCTTATTAAGAAAATGAGTTAGGTAGATTAGGGTGATTAGATGGTTGAATATGATGTTTAGGATTTAGATATCTTAAATTTTCATTCAATAGATGTTCTTAAAGCTAAATTTTCCTTGTTCACTCAAGTTTATATCATATGATGAATTGTGCATGAAAGGTATTCAATGAAATTTGTGAACCAGACTTTGAATGCTAAATGAGGCCTAACCAAGAGATTGTGTTAGTTAGTTTAGTGGCTTAATATAGATTAGATAATAATGCTTCTTTATTATGTGATTATCCAAGAGATTGTTATAGTTTCATGTTTAGGAAAATGATTTGTGCTACGAGAGTGGATTAGTCTATTTAGGGGAATCTTAGACAAAGGATTAGCATTGAATGTTAGCATTGAATATCATACATTTGATCACCCGAATCAATAACATTTGCCTATTTGCTTAGTCTCTTTATATTGATTTCAAGTATAATATTTTGTTTATATTTGTTTAATTCTGCAAATTTGAATGTTACCAACTAATCAAACCTCATATGGTTAGACTAAATGCAATCCCCATAGGTTTAGTAAGTTGATTGCTTCCTAATTTGGATTTGACACCTAAATATTGCAATGATAAAAGTGTTCTTAGGATACTTGCTTAGACATAGAATTGAATAAATTATTGTTTATCATCAGTTAAGCAATTTATTTTTTAGATAAGAGTTTAACCATTCAATTTCACTCTAGTCATAGAACATTCATTATTTCTAAAATCAACCGGATGTCCTTCTAAAAGTTGGTGAAGAGTTATCAATTAATGCTCCAAATTTAATTAATTATAGTACTTTATTCAAGAATATAAATGGAATGAGGTCTAAAACTACATTCCATCATTTCTTATAAGTTTTGGAGATGGATGAGAAGGACAAGTTAGGTTGTTCCAATTTGGATGGATTCAAGAAGAAACGTAAAACAACCAGTTAGTTATGTGTGAAGAACAAGCTGTCAATTTGTCTCCAACGCTAAGCTTTGTTCTTAACTATTTTAACAAATATGTGGAAGTCAAACATTATATCAACTATAATAAAAGAGTAGACGGTTCTACAATCTAATTGTATTGCTAATTCTCTTCCTAAGCTTGACATATAACCAAACATAATGAAAATGAAACACAGATAAAAGACTGTATTTGTAGCCCAATATATCACCAACAAGTAATGTAGGCATCGAATAAATATTTAAATAATAAACTCTAAAAATATATGTAGAATTATTCATCTAGAGATTTTTCCAACTAAAGTAATATAAAATAAAACAAAACAACTTTAGTATCTTTATGAAATTTAAAATGAAGTATCTATATGCAAATTTCAATATTATACGTAATATGAAAATATTAAAATGGATGATTAATATATTCTAAATTATTTATTGAAAAAATTCATTTATATGATCATAATTATTTTTTCCCTTATTAGATATAAACTTCAAAATATATTCCATTACAATTAATTATCTGGAATATTCATGGATACATTTTTGAAATTTTCAAATATTGTAGGCATTAGTAATTTTGTATCTTTATATGACTATCAACATATCATCTAACTAAGAACATTCAAAATTAGTTTAAAATGCATGACCCTATCAATTTTAAAACTCAAACAAAACAATTCCAAAAAGCAAAATGAGTTATTAAAATAATTACAAGTTATCTTTACTCATAAAATTATAGATTCCAACATTGGTTAAATAATCATAAAATATTACTCCTTTTATACATATAATCAATAGTCAAGATCAAAATCAAATACATAAGTTACAATATCAATAAAAACATAAAATAAACATAACCGGTTAAAAGTGACTATTTTTATCTAATATTTCTAAGAAACCAATATAAAAAGTAACGAATGTGGTGCTCTAGTAACATAGCTTAAGTGACATAAAAAACACCAACTTTATATGGATAATAATATCAGTTACGTTGTAACATGTGAGAGAATTATGTTCACCGAACCATATAGAAATAAGCTTGATTTTAAAATACTTCGTCTATAACGAGAAGTATACAATGTAAGCTTCACGATATCTTTCTCCTCCAATCATGTATTACATCCACAAAACTCAAACTTCAAAGAGTTAGTCAACTTTTACCTCATATACCACGATATCAACGACCAAACTTCAGGTATAATAACTGATTATTTACTTAAATACATACATAGATCGATAGTTCCAGCTACAATAGACAACAATGCGTGTCTTCAAATAACATTGGAAATTGAAGATTGCAACCCTAACGCTATGATTATATTAGATGTTGAAGTTCTTATTGGTGAGTTAGAACTAACACAAACGACATCAACAAAACACAGAGATGAAGAGTGCTTGATATGTTTAATCAGTCTGCAAGTTTCAAATAACGTCAATATTTTATTGTGCAGCATCAAATACCACCACCATTGTATTTTTAATTGGCTACTTTATAGAACAAGCGGTCCAAATTGTCGTAATATTATATGAAATATACTAATATAGTCGTTCAATTACTAAATCATGTTTAAAACCTTGCAGTCTTAAGAATAGGTGAGTTAAAACCTGCAATCTTAAAAATAGGTGAATTATTTCATATGTCCATTTCCAATATACATTCCCTTGCAATACAAATTTTTTGTCCTAATAAATTTTCCATTTTGTTAAAAAATACTGTAAGATAAGTGTGAATAATCGAAGTTACCATGTTACCAAATCATATTTCCAATGCGAAATTAATTGTTCATAAAATTCGGTCAGTGGTCAAAATTGGACAATATATACCATCTCTATATTATGTCAAAATTTGGATCATTTCTTACTAGAATAGTAAAAATTAGTTATTCATATACAAAGATTAATAAAATCGATACTAAATTTTGAAATTGTCATTATTTCAAATTGTGATATAATATTTGCTCACATAGGATATCATTTGAATGCAACTATGGTATGTTCTTTAAATCTGACTAGAATCATCTATAAAACTTAAAAAGAGGAAAATTTTCCCACTACTTATTTTATTAATAGAGCCAATAATGGCCTTCAATTATGACGTTCTAAATACATACAAACCGACTTCCAAATGTATTGGCCTCGTATAATGACAACGTATAAACGTCTCCAAATAATAGGTGGTGCTATTCACATTCCACTTTGACAAAAGACTTGAATGGCCATTAAAATAAACCATTTACGAATAGCAATAATCTTACCTATGTTGATCCCTACTATAAAGCATTGCAACTAATCAAACCAAACTCGTTACTCACACACAGTTACCTTCCAAACAATGGATTCTGAAAACCAGGTAACTAACCATTTAGAAGCATTACCTCAACCTCTCTTAGGTTTAATAGTTTTACAGATTGGTGCTTCAGACCCTACAACTTACCTAAACTGCATAAGCTCTTCCAAAGAATAAGGAGACACTTCTAATGATGGCAGAGTGTGAAACACTTTCATCTTAATCATTCCAATAAGTTTACCATCTAAGAATACCAGCTGATGAAGGCCACAAAGAATCAATTTACTTGTATGCCATTTTAATTTTGTGCATTGGGATGTTTCACAGAGGAAAAAAAATACTTAGCCCTCCTCAAATGGAATGATGACAGTGCCATACTTGAAATATGCTGGAAAACAAATCACAACATCATTGCATGAGATTAGAGTCGTGAGAAAGAGTAGCTATTTTTTACTTCATAAGATGCAAAAAACGACATCTGCCATCTAAGTAACATTGACACCACATGTGTCAACTGTCTATACTACAAGAAAATGTACAAGTTTGTCTTCATGATATAATTAAGCATCACTAGAGTTGGACATCTGTTTTTCACATTCCCCTGAACTGCTATGCTGGCATTCATGATGCCTACAAGCAGAGATAGTTATCTTTTAACGTTTTAGTTGATGTTTACGTTTCACTATGATGTTAGCACTTATACATTTTTATTAAACTCCAACTCTTATCTTGTCTTCATATATTTGGTTTCATGGTTGGAAATATCTAAATTATTATCTATGAATGTATATGTATGTTTTTTGAATACATGTTAAGACATAATATGATGTACCTAGGATTATATTAAAATTTTCAAATAGAAAGGAAATAACCCAAAAAAAAACACAAGCCAATACAAACCTAAAAAATATGAGGAAATTCAATTAAAATTAACCTTTGGAATATAAACATTCAATTGTCATCTCAACTCAACGTAACCTAAAATACTTAACTTCTTAAAATTTAAGCATCAAACCAAATAAACAATACAAAGATTATGTTTTACAAGTAAGACATCAACTCTTTTGAATTTTGATCAAAATAAACAACAAAATATAATAAAATGAACACTTACCAAACGTACTTCACAATTTACATATGTTACATCAAAAATAATTAAAGACCAAAAAAGGAAAGACTAAGAGACTCATTGTACCTAAAAAAATGTTCTCATAAATTTGACTGTTTAGTGACAACATCGCTTAACTTCTTACTATGAAAAACTCCAAAATCACAAAGAACTAAAACACTACAATCTAGAAAAAGTATGAGAAATCTAGATGGTGAAACAATGAGTAAAAAGAAAATATGCAGTATCATTTCAGTCAAAGAAGACGAAAGAATAAAGAAAATTACAAATAGAGATCAAGAAAGTAGAATACAATAACTAAATAAGAAAACATATCATAATACCAAGTCTAAATAATTTTGTGAAAAAATGTACACTTCAAAATGAAAGCCAACAACATTAATCTTGTACATGTAAATTACAGGTATTCTTGAAACAACAACAAATATAGAGACCTTATTTACCAGACGAAAATGTACAACATGCAATACATATTAATAATCATCAAAATAGGGCATACAAACTCATACATTTGAAGAGGAAAAACTTCCCAGCATAAATCGAACCCATGATCTTCTAGACCCCTACATTTTCAGGATATAGGAGTTTAACCACTAAACCAACTTATCGTTGGTTATAATATACAATAAGTATCATAAATTATAATAATTTACTTTGATATTTTATATCAATTTTCAATAAATTTTGGTACTTCTAATAAAATATATATTTCATAATATGATATTTTATGATATAATATTATATTAAACGAGAAATATTGTTTTTAGTTTTATTGATACTTCACTACTTTATTGATATGTAGACACAAATATTTTTGATATAATCAATAAAAATAATATGAAAAATTGTATTTTGAAAAATAAAATTTATCATGCGTATGTTGGGTTTATCTCCGAAATTGTTTATGTAAAAACTATAATATTTGGACTTGGTTTACGTAAAAATTATAAATTCGGACTTCGATTTAGACATGACATGATTCTATCCATATTCAAAACAAGACCCCTCCTCTTATCTTCATATAAGGTTGGGCGTTCAGATAAATGGTTTGATTTGGATCGATCTTGTTCAGTTTCGGTTCTTTAGTTATAGTGATATAGGGTCCGATGAAATTTTGATCGAATTGGTTTGGTTTTTTCCGGTTCACTTCAATTTGGATATTAAAAGAGAGAACCATTTGAGAAATGAGGTATTAAGTTTTCTTATTCAATTCATATATTTTATTCGAAAATATCTTAATGAACTGAAACTACAAAAAAATAAAGTATCTATATCAAGTTGTCTACCAGCTCAAAATATAGACTATCCTTTCATCTACGTCAAGTATTAAACATCCATAGTAGTTACCAATATCGGCCCTTGAAAAAATCCAACAAGCATATGCTTGCAGCCAATAGTAAAATAAGGAAATGTCGGCTACAAATGATATAATAGTTGTCTTAGTTTACTGATATGTATACAAATTACGTACCGTTTTAAAAAAAAGGGTTTGATTCCCTATCATGCTTTTTCAAAAAAAAATCTTTAAAATACCTTTTATTTTTAATTTTTAATTATTTTATTTCAGGTCATCCAAAATCTAGGACTATCTCAAGTAGCTAACAACCTATTCAAAATTTATATAACAAGTTAAAAGAGAGTAAAAACATCATAGGTCAAGTTCAAAGAGTCTATAGTACACATGCATATGTTATATATTAACAACAAAATAGACCAATAAGAGTCCAATATCCATTCCAAAAACATGCATTATACTATTTAAGAAAGTTAAAAACAAAGAAAAAACACACAAAAGCAAATTTAGCTAACATCAAATTAGTTATTATACGAAAACCTCAAATTGTGGTATCTTTTACTTGAAATCTTTAAATTTGGTCATATTATTCTTGAGTATTGTTTTCAACATTGAACTGAATAAAACTTATATTTTTAAAAAATTAGTTATATAAAGACTAAATACATAATAAAAGAACAAAATAGTTACATTTTTATAGATTATCTTGTAATTTAATCTCATTAAAGCAATTGTTGATTTGTAATCACTCGCTTTTCAATGTAGTGGATCTCTCTTTTTTACCATTATACAATACACATTAAAACCTCAATTATATAATGTGTGGACAACTTATGTATAGATCAAGAATACCGCCATTTTTGCTAAATGTACTTTCTGAAGCAACTAATGACACTTGCATAGCAAATACATCTTTAGCTATTAATGATAAAATTAGAAAGTTAGAGCTATTAAGCCTCCACCATCCCAACAAATCATATCCATATCCCATCATAAGCTTTGACTTTTCCACTTTCTCCTTTATATAAATATCCAACTCATTGGTTGAATCTTAAAGTCCTTTCTCGTTAATCATAGCTTTGTACATAAAAATTCATTCTCTGATATCCTTGATCATCAGTTATAAAGTCCACTTAGTCCACTATTTCACTTCCAAACTTATCACTCTGACTCAGAGAAGATGATTTAGAATGAGATGCTTGGCCCCTATTTTTCTGCATCAATACGAGAATTATACTTTTCATACAGCTAGCGCAATACTATCTCAACCGAAAGCTACATTTTAGTACAGTCATTAGTACCTTTTCCATAAAGCTGATAAAAATACTTGAAAAATCCATTTTCTATCTACGATAGAAAACTACCAATGATGATCGTCCTATTAATATCATACAACTATCCCAATACTTCTCGAACTTGTATTCGAAATCCACTCTATGATTGGTTTCCTTAAACATATTCTTCAAAGCTTCTTTTCTGTTAACATAAATTTATATTATATTCCTTGAAGATATTCTTCGAGAATGAGGTTTGTATAGCTTCAAGGAAAATTCACAACAAATGATAGATGTAGTTCACTGATTACCAACATATCATTAGTTGCTTCTCTATACACATCTTATTTCACCTTTGAAAACTTTATATTCCTTCATTACCATTTTGATCCAAATTATGTTTTGTCTTACTATCAAACCAAACTTTGTACTGCTTGCAAGACAATAGATGCTTATGAAGATTAGAATGTTTCGGATTTTCTTAAACAACTAAAATGATTCCCACGATGGTTGCAATTACACCTATCTTTGTTCTCTTCAATTATAGTGTAGTGCTCCCAAATGTATGATCTTGTGTTTGCTGGTGTTTTGGACTTCTGAAACTTAGAATCATTCATTTGATCTTTTCTTTTATGGCTCATTCCTAAGTATGGAGTACCCATATCATCATCTTTATTTTCACTAAGAAGGCTAGTTTCGTTGAGATGAGGACTACAAATTGAATCCATCTACATAAAAAACTGTTAGTATCATCGATGAAAGTTAAGCCTAAGATTCAAAATTTTCATTCAAAACAAGTTAATAGCATCAATAGGGAACAAATTAATCAAACCTAAAATACTAACAATACGGTTTCATTTTTTCAACCGTATAAAAACAATGAACCTTTGATGTTAAACCATAACAAAACATTTTCTATTAAGATCATAATCCAAATCGTATAATCAATCAGAATCCACCAACCAAATACATGCATTCACATTCAAACCTAAGTCGACATTCAATTCTAAATTAAAGAAGAAATGATAAATCCTTACATGCGACAGAATCTGCGACAATGTTGATATTTTTTTCAAAATCGGAATACATATCACAAAAATGAAAATCAGAGACAAAAGGGGAAATAAGGAAATCAAATCGCCATCAGGGTTTTAAGTCACTTACCTTGATTCATTCGATTCTCGGTTCTAAACCAAACTAAATATTTAGTTTATAAATTTTGATATAGCATAGAAAATAAATTGTAAAACTAAATAAAAAATTAAAATATTTAATAAATATATAAAATATTAAAAAGGTATCAATCATATATATTTATTTTTATATTTAATATAAGTTATATGTATTAAATAACTATTTTATTAATGTTGTTTAAGTGATGTGGACAATTTTTAATAAATAATCGTCTAATTATACACTACCGACAATACAATGTATATTTTATAAGTATATGAAAAATGAATCAATATATCATAATTATGATCATATGTAATTTATGGCATCTCCAAAGGGACACTTCAAATTTGAAATGTCATGTGTTTTCTTCCAAATGCAACACTTCAAATTTGAAGTGTCAAAAGTCTGTATTTTGCAATATTACTAATATTTTTGTTCACAATTAATTAACACCATAGAATTTTATACATAAAATTAAAACATCCATCATCTCCAAGATCAAATTCATCACAACGTTCGATTGGATCAAAGAAAGCAAAACTCAAAAGAAAGACTATTGAAGGTAATCATTCGACTGTTGAAACTTTGGTCTCATCAAATGAAAAAATCATTGACTTTTTTTTAAAAAGTGCAACAACTATGAACAAGAATTATGAACTAACTCAATTACGTTTTCAAAATCAAGTAAAAATTTTAACAATAAGAGAAATGGAAGCAAAAAATAAACTATTGTTAACAAACTTAGACTCTATCAGTGATAGTAATACTAGTGAGTTTATTCGATATGAGCAAGCAAGAAGCTTACAAAAAAAAAAAGAAATCAAGAGCAATCTCAACCTTCGGTTACACCAACCCTTTTCAGGCAATATCTTGATGATCTTGGAGGTAGCAGATCAAATTTATGTGAGTATTAATTAGTATGATGTAATATTTTTATTTGGATAAAATTTGTGTGTTATTTAATCTTTTTTAGTGTTTTCTTTTATATTAAATTATTGATGTTTTAAGAAAATTATTAATGGTATGTGATATTTCTCATATTTTAATATTATAATTATAATTTTTATGTTTCTGAATATAAGATGTATAAATTAGTATATATTTAAAATAAATCATAAAAATGTTGGTACTAAAATAATTAGTATTTCAATTTTAAAATATTAAATAAATAAAATCTAGAGATCAAAATGCAAAAAAGGATGACACTTCAGACGGGTCCCTTAGGAGATTTGGAAAAGCCCCTCCCCACCCTGTCACCAAGTCCTGGCTTCGAGTCCCAGGCACTACTCCTAGCTAAAATGCTAGTGTTGTTGGGTCAGTGGGCCGGCCCATTTGTGGCCCATATAAAAAAAAAGATGGCACTTCAAATATTTGAAGTGTGAGAAAGTAACACTTCAAATTTGAAGTTTTGAAGGAGAAAAACTTCAAATTTGAAGTTATAGAATATCCTTTGGAAATGCTCTTATGTAGAAATTAATTATTATTTACCGGTTGAAACCGGTCTAAATTTTCTCATCGTCGCCTGAAAGTAGTCTAACTTTTAAGCGGTTGGGCATTATCTTTGGGTTTTAAGGTTGTTGGTAAGGAATTTTAGAACCCTTTCAAATATTTTATAGTTTAGGTTTAAGTATTTTATAACAAAATCGAACCAAACCAACCTAAAATTTTAATTAGTGTTAAATCGATTTAATAATTGGTTTAAATATGATTTCTCCTTATTTTTCGGTTGCAATTTTTTCGACGAAAATTAAACTATTTTACTAAACATTTTCTTATACTTATTCAACTTATTTATAGAGTTTAATGTATAAATAAGGAAATAAGACATCAAAAATGTATTACTTCACTAAATTATACAACTTAATACTTAAAATTTATTTCTCCAAGAATTTATTATCTTATTATATTAATCAGAACACATTTCATGTGAGCGTAACACGTAAGCAAAATTATAATTCATGAGATAATGACATGTGTCATTTAATTAAGATTATGACATGTGCGTAATATTTAAAACTAATGGAAATTTTCTTATTGTTAATTTATTAATATTCAAAAATAATAGAATAAAAAAGAAATATGTATTTAAAATAATATAATAACAAAAATTACTCTCAAAAGATAATATTTTTCCAAACGACTAATGTTTATATATTTTTAATGTTCAAAATTTTAGATAGTAATATTATATATATATATATGTTTTATAGATCTATGGATAATTATTTCTCATAATTTTGATAATTTAATTTAATCATGGATACTTATATTTATAATTTACAAAAAAATTAATAATAACTAAAATTGAAATTTAATATCGACTAAAATATACAATCATATAGGTTATCATTTCTAAATCTAAATAATTTATTTATATTTACGTATCATGCTAGTTCTCTATATAATAACAAACTAGATGATGTCTCGAACAATGCGCGAAAATATTTTATAAAGTATAAATTTAAAAGTATTGTATTATAAATAAATGTTATGTATGATTATATAATTTTATATAATGAATATGAAATTTGTAGACGAATATAAATATTTAAGTAATATTTAAACATCTAAAATTTATTAAATATTTTTCAAATATCAAAATATATAATTTTATAATATGAAACATACTATTATTTATTTTGTAAACTGTATAATTTTAAATATATAATATATATAGATAATAAAAATATATGTTTGAATAAATAATTTTAATAATCTAAATTTTATAAACATATTTCAAATTTAAATATATTATTTTATATTATTTCAAATACTAACAGTGTTTAAATTATTTATTTTAAATTTTAATATTACATATATAGTTTTTATGGTATTTTAATAAAATAAAAAATAAATTTTGTAAAATAAAAATGAAATTAAGAAAAGAATTTCCTAATTTTAGTGAAAAATATCTTTGAAATAAATATGTAAGTATATCAAAAAGTTTTAAAAAATAAATTATTAAAAAACAATAAACATTTGGATATAAGGATAGAATAAGTGGTAACTATTAAAATTTATACATAACTCATTTTATAATTTTGGTTGGAATAAATTTTGTCTGATTAGAATTCGGGATTTATTTGCCACTCCGACATACACTTGTTACGGTTCGTCACCTGTCTTCCCGGTAATCCCGTCCTCTAATTTTCACATTCCAAAGCTCTCAAATTAAAAAAATAACTTTTTTATTTTTACAGAGGAAACCCAACGATACCATCCTTGCAATATTCAAACTTCGTCGCTGATTATCTCACGCGCCTCCATACGCGTCACGATCCGTCCGCATAGAGCCAACTTCCAAACGATGGAGCAGGCGAAGGGAGAGACCGAAGTGAAGGCAGGGGTTCCGGTGAAGGATCACAATCCGTCTCTAAGCGTCGTCGATTCGAAAGCATCTGATCAGGGACCGAAGGGAGGTGATGACGCCAGCACCGAAATATCCTTATCCGACGAAACTTCATCTCATGTTGAAATCGAGACGAAGGGGAAGGGGAGCGATCCAACAGCGGTGCAAACGCCGACTCGAACGTCGTCTGGATCGAAGAAATCCGTCCACTGGAGCCCCGAATTGGTATCTGGGTCTCAGGAACCGGATCAGAATGCCGCATCTTCTTACCCGGCTGGATCTAATCCTTATGTTGCTCGTTCTCCGGCTGAAACCTCGGATGCTACGTTGAAAGGTATAGTGTATACGATATGATCCGTATCGATGCGATGTGTATGAATCCTTTTCACCTATTTGGGATATCTTTCTCTCAATTGCATCAGAGACGATGGAGTCAGTGAAAGGAGCATTTGGGAGATGGGGAAGGAAGGTTGCAGAAGCAGCAAAGAAGACGGAAAGTCTCGCCGGCAACACATGGCAGCACTGTAAGTTTGAATCAGATCTCCTTTTGCATGATGCTTGCACTCAAGCTTTTAGTAAATTGTTTGGTTAAGAAGAAATATTAGATGAAACTAGGTTCCAATGCAGCTTCTTAGGAACATGGACATTAATCAAAAACAGTGTTTTACGAACTGAGCTAAAAATTGTAGATATCTGAGACATGGTCTTTGGTGTAGCTTTAATGTTAGGGAATTAGGACAACCACCTCTCTAATCAAGCAGAGATCTCAGAGCAAGGGAGGGTGAAGGGAAACTGTCTGATGACTAAAAATTTAGAATTTTGGGATTAAAATTGCTGACACCTTTAAATTTACACTCAGAATGTGTATGTGTAATTTTAACTCATGTCTTCCTTTGATTGGATGTGCTTTACTTGTTTTATTCTCTAGCAATATTCAGTAAGGGTTTATCTCTCCTTTTTAATCAGTGAGAACTGCGCCGAGTTTTGCGGATGCTGCTATGGGAAGAATTGCACAGAGTACAAAGGTCCTTGCAGAAGGAGGATATGAGAAGATTTTCAGACAAACCTTTGAGACAGTTCCAGAAGAGGAGCTGCTAAATTCTTTTGCGTGTTACTTGTCAACATCAGCTGGCCCAGTGATGGGAGTTGTGTATATATCAACTGCAAAACTTGCTTATTGTAGTGACAACCCTCTCTCATACAAAAATGATGGTCAAACCGAGTGGAGCTATTACAAGGTAAGAATGACATCGGCTTGGTTATCTAGTTAATGCTTAACACAAGGTTTTGGTTTGTAGTAACATCAATTAGGAGCTGCCTTATGTTATGATCTCATTGAATTGTCAAAAAAAATCTTGAACTATTCCGACTTCATCGCTGGTTTTGCATTTCGTTTTGTGTATCCGTAGCCATAAAAAAAACACGATACCATCAGCTTCTGTCTCTCGTTCTAGTGCATTAATCACAAATCAACTAAACACTTTTGTGTCTTGTTTTGGAAAACAGGTAGTAATTCCATTACATCAACTTAAAGCGGTAAATCCATCAACAAGCGTAGTGTATCCTGCAGAGAAGTACATACAGGTGATTTCGGTAGACAATCATGAATTTTGGTTCATGGGTTTCTTAAACTACGAAGGCGCAGTCACGTCACTGCAAGATTCTTTGCAAGCCGGTGGTTTACGGTCAGCGTGATGATTGATTCTCCGATCACCATATAAAGCCATTTTTTATGATGAATTTCTGAAGCATTTTGAGCTCTGTATTTTTTTTCTTTCTTTTATATCATTAACATTATTTGCACTCGAAAATCCTGTTTACCATGGAAATAGGTGGTTTTTTAAAACTGTTTTAATAGTTTTGACCGAGACAGCTTATTTGGAACTAAAATATCACAAATTTCGATAAATGAATCTTGCTGAAAAAATTAATAATTTTCGGTTTCCTTTGTTTACGTCTTGATAACAAGACGTAATAATATACAGAGTATGTCTGCTTAAGATGTATTTTCGAAAAAAATAACAAGATTTTCTAAGATCCACTATAAGATCTACTCAAGAATTCGTTACAATGTCAATACCAATAAAAAAACTACGAGCCAAATATCTTTAAAAAAATTTTGAAAATTTTTTTTTAAAGGCTTTTCAAAACAAAGCTTTTGATTCCTATCTAATTAAACATTTCTACAAAAGATCTTTCCCTTCTGAAACTACATTATTTTCGTCGGTGTTCAAAGCTGCAAGTCCTATGAAGAGGACGTAAGTTCGTTGGTAAGCCCCGACTATATCAAGAACGAAAAGGTTAGTATCTTTTTAGCATGTGTTTAATCTTAGATTAAATCATGGCCTCATCGTTTAGAAAACTCTTTAAGCCAAATTGTGTTTCTACTTCTGCATCACATACAATAATTAATTCAAAAGAAATTACGACAAAATTAACATCATTTAATCAAAAAATAACAAATGATCAGTTTATCTCATATTAATCCTGAAAGTATTTATCAAATAGGAACATTTGACTTTAGAACTGCATATTCAATAAAAGAACATGAATAAATTTTACCTCTCCAAAACGAATTTGAAGAAGTAAAATTATTATCCTCACTTGCAGAGCCGTTCTTGAGCACAAGCAGAGCAAGCATTAGCTTGCGGCCCTTTTTTTAGTTTAAAAATTTTGGTTAAGAAAACAGCCCATTTTTAAAAAAAATTATATAACTTCAGCCCATTTTTTCGTTGTTGATTGCGGCCTTTGCAATTTTTTTAAATCTCAGGACCGGCCCTGCTCACTTGCCTTAGATAAATACAAACAAAAAGAATTTAATTATTTACATTTTGGATTAATACAAATTGAAATTAAATCACTATCGAGAACTAGTATAGAGTCCTCAATATTAATGTTATTAAGAGACAAGACTTTATTAAAATTTGAAGATTCATTATTAAGAGTAGTTCAATCTAACCTTGTAATGGAGCAATTTATTTTAATTGTGCTTCTAATTATTCATGATCCAACAATATTCAACACTATTAAGCATTCATTTACTTGGAATTAAATTTCAAAATGAAATACATGACTAGTTACTACTTTATAGAATCTATCTTAAACAATTAACTTTTGAATTTAACTCAAGATGTTTATTACAAGACGATAAAGAAGAAACAACAATCCTAGAAATTCATAGCAAAGATACACTAACAGCTACATATACTCCTAAACAATTAAATTGGGATGAAATAACAATAACATATCAAAAGAATATTGAAATAACCCAACCACCTAGGAATTTTGAACAAAAACATATATCAAGAATAATCGAAGAACGAGACGAAAAAATATTATTACAATTCAGATCATATAGAGAACCACTTTCACCACGAATTAGTTCATATCATTCAAGAGCTTCCTTTTCTGAATTCTGCATTGGTCAATTGAGAGTCAGTTCAAATATGGAAAGCGTAAATCAAAATATTAAACAAGACAATTCAATTAAATTTAAAGCTCATATTGCTGAACCGGATCAAAATTTATATCCAACATCTTCTACGCCATCAGACTTCAAATCTGTAAATGTCATATTAAAAGAATATAAAATTAATAAACAATATATAAGAGAAAACCACTTATTGAAAAGAAAATGAAGAAAACGTGTTTGGTACTTCAAAACACTCTCTAAACAACAAACTACCGAATTTAGAGAAAAATGGTATGATTATATGAAACTAAAACAAATGGATATTCCATTTTTCATATGGTTTGAAACATATTCGATCAAACATATTATTAACTATCCGTTTAAAACAATTAACACAAGTTCATCATTAATTCAAGTATGGGAATTAGTAGATGGAAACAAAACTAAATCAATACATCCACCTTTAAGAGATTTAAAAATGAATACATCAAATAGGCAAATTATACTACTCCTTGTAAAACATAAGCAAATAAAGATGATAAAGAATATGTTATAATTCAATATATTAAATCAGTATATCAACAAAATAATTATCAAATTCAGTTATTATACACCATCTCCCAACAAGTAGATAGTATAGACAATAAATTAACTAACAAAAAATAATAAATTATACTAATATAATCTGATCAATCAACATTCATATTCATCCATTAATCCATCTATCTTCAGACCTATAACTAGGCAAATTCAATTTGCGGAAAATGAAATTCTAAAAACAATAGCTAACAAACTAGAAAACTTAAACAAAGGCAAAAGAATTAATGTAATAGATGAAAACGATAATGAATCTATTGAAACGTCTATACAATCAGAAAATGAAAATCAAGAAATTAACAGGATTAAAAATAAAATGTTGATATCTAATAAACCATATTATCCAAGGTATACTCCACCAGATTTATTATTTGAAGAACACCATAAATATTCTAACAATGTGTATACCAGACACGTGATATATAATGAAATATTGATGGACGTTCTGAATATGAAATAATGAATGTATTACAAGAAGTGGGAATAAGAGTTGTAGCTTATAAAGAAAAAATATTAAATTCACGGATAAGCAAGAGGGAAAAGCCGATTATTGCTCGTACACTTCTAATGGTTACTTTTATGTGAACTTACTTTTTTAGCTTAGTTAACAATATCCACATTATTTAAATTTTTGAATCTGGTTCATGTACTAAAAAACAACTAATCAGCAGGTGCTTTAAACCGACATGTTGTCAGTTGTGTGATACATGTTGATGACGTGTACCGGTTACATATACTAAAAATGCTAGTCATCCTAATTTATTAAAACATTGTCGTTTGATGAATATAAAAATAAAATAAAAAGTTGACTTAGCTTTCTACACTATTGTCGGTAGACGACGTCGTATTGTTTTGCAATTACAAAAAAAACTTTAACCCAAGAGTTGTTTTCTTTACTTTCTCTGTTTCAAAATTGCAAAATTCGTAAACTGATGGTGAAACTATATGTGAAATGAGGTAAATTATCTTGACCGACCAGATTAAGAGAGCTCTCAAGAACAAAAGCGTCATCGTCTCTTTTGACGATAAAGATCTCTATAGAAGCATGATTGGAAGTCTG
This sequence comes from Iberis pinnata, assembly GCA_900406425.1. Classification (NCBI taxonomy): domain Eukaryota; kingdom Viridiplantae; phylum Streptophyta; class Magnoliopsida; order Brassicales; family Brassicaceae; genus Iberis; species Iberis pinnata. Next base: position 10,546 of record OVBE01000068.1, on the reverse strand, counting down.
TTTTACCTTACCGCAAGTCGTCCAGACATATGTCTTAGTGTAGGTGTCTGTGCAAGGTATCAGGAAAATCACAAGGTCTCACATCTACATGCAGTTAAGCGAATTATCAAGTACGTCAAAGGATCAGCAGTCTGGGGATTTATTACACAAAGGATACCAACAGCAATCTAGCAGGGTATTGTGATGCTGATTGGGCAGGAATTTTGGATGACAGACGAAGTACAAGTGGCGGTTGCTTTTTCTTGGGTAATAATCTAGTCGCTTGGCAAAGTAAGAAACAAAATTGTGTCTCTTTGTCCACGGCTGAGGCTGAGTACATTGCAATGGGTAGTTGTTGTACCCAACTCATTTGGATGAAGCAAATGGTGAGTGATTATGGAATTAACACTGACTCAATGCTTGTTCACTGTGACAATCAGAGTGCAATCAACATAGCGAAAAATCCTGTTCAGCACTCAAGGACCAAACACATCGACATCGGACATCATTTTATTCGTGAGTTAGTTGAGGAAAAACTTATTGTGATTGAGAATATGGGAACTGAATATCAACTAGCGGACATGTTTAGAAAACCATTGGATTTTAATCAGTTTATTAATCTTCGCAAGGCTATAGGAGTTTGTCAACTCTGAAGGGCATAGAATATGGTTGAGATAAGTGATCATGCAGCTTGGTTAGTACATCAGGAAGATTATTCCAACCTATCTTAGTGGCTGGAAAAGAGCTACATGTCATGTCGTCCATAACTAACCAGTACTACTAGGGTGTGTAAACAAGGAGGTCAAAGAACTGAGTTCTAAACCCATGATATATAAAAGGGAACTGATATTCCTGAACAATCAAAAATATGTTCAAATGTGTGATCTGGACTTGAGAAGTCAAGTGATAGTCCAGACACTTATTTACAGCTGCCTTGTTTATACTCCTCAGGGTTGAAAACTGTGTTCTGGTGCGGATAAAGAGATGCCAGTGTGAAAGACTAGCCAGCCACACCTGTGTACATGGCTGATTTGCAGATCAGGATATATGAGTTCTCGCTCAATCAAGTTGCTTATGACTATATGCTTAAATGTTTTACTCTAATCAGGTTTTCAACAATTTATTTGGATAATTTGATCACTACAGTTCTCCATGTTTCTCACAAAATTTTCCGTTATACTTGCATATGCTGTCTGTGTTGAAGTGTGATCGGTAATGAGAATTTAGGTAAAAACGTTGTGTGTTACTTTTTTCACTTCTGATTGTTCGGTTTACAGCTATTGGGCTTGTCAATTATCAAAATCAAAAGCCCATTGTGTTCAGCCTGTGAAGCCACGTGGCACGAGATAACGAACAAGCGGGAGTTTTCTAGGGTTGCGACTGTTCATATTTCTTGTTGTCTTTAAAAGGGGTGTTTCATACTCTCTTCTTCTCATCTTCTCATAATTGGTGCCCTAATTTCCAGAAATCAAAGCATCATGATATCCTTTCTGTCGTCGTTTTCTAAACGCATTGCCCTAGTTGACGATCTCGGTGAATCCTCTATAGAGTTTCACTCATCAGCAGAATCTCAATCACCGTCGCAATCGTCCCTTGTGCTTCCGGTGGTTGCCTATCAATCACATCCTCAAGAACATGTTATGTCATCTGCTCAACCCAGGATCTCCATGCCTGACTCTGTGCATGCCGAATATCCCCATCAGCAACCATCTTCGACACCGTCTGTTCAACTTCCTCATGCGCGTTCCGGGTCTCATGTCTCTCCGATTCAGGTATCTGAGACATCAATTGCTACCTCTGCCGACGCATCTCGTCCTGAATCTTCTCGTAGAAAACGCCATCGGCCACTCACTTGATGTACCGCCTCTGGTGTACCACCGCGTCGCACACGCTCTACTCCAGCAGTTCCACCTGCGACTGTACCAGTGAAGCCTTAGCCAGAGATTCCACCACCGGTTGCTCCTCCACCCTCGGTTGTTGCCGATGCCACTCGGTTTCAGTCCTTGCGAGTTTAGGAACGTTTCGGTCTTTTTACAGCCAGATCTTTGCTTCCGGAAAAATATATCAAACTGGCTGGTCTCCCGGATGCAGCTGCTGCGGTGCTTCAGGCCTCTCCTTTGTTGGTAACTCTTCAAGATGTCCCTCCGTTTATTCATAATGTTGCCTATGAATTCTGGGCACACATTCCTACAAGTGCACACATGCCGGCTGCTTGCTCTGTCTGGATCAGAGGTCACACCTACCGTTTCTCGGCTGCTCAGATCAAGTCACTCTTTGGACTCCCTGATGTTGATGATGACGTCAGTAATGATGCCATGGCTGATGTATCGTTGGATGACTTGTGTAAGTTCATGTCTGGCAATTCTGTACCGCATTGGATTGATCTCAAGAGATCCACTTTGAGTAAAGATAAGGCTGCATTGTTCGATGTTGTCTGTGCTAATTGGTACCCCATAACTAACACTGCTTACATGTGTCCTGAACGCGTGACTATGGTGTACAAACTAGTTAATGAGATCCCTTTCAACTTTGGTGCTTTTGTGTACAAGCATGTGTTTAAGCTGGCTCAGAGTCCTGGTCAGTCAAAAAGGGGGAGATTGAAAGTGCAAAGGAGTCAAGAGTCTTTTCAAGCCTTGGAAGCGTGGATAGTTCAGAAAAGGAAATGAAGAAGAGTGTTGATCAAGGAATAAAGAAGTAGAAGAAAAGGGAAAAGAAGAAAAGGAAAAAGGAGAACAGGAAACAAGATGAAAAGGGAAAATGAATCGCAAGGAGATGCTGCGCCGTGAAGAGCTTGACTAGGGTTAAGCTTTGCTATATAGTCAAGGCATGAGAGAAAAGAAGGTTGGTTCTTTTAGTCGTTTAAGTTTTGTGAGTTGTAAGAACGAGAGTTGCTGCGTGAGTGTCTGTTTACGTGAGAAAACAGAGAGTCTGAGAGAAAGATTGAGAGAAACAAATTCAGTATAAAATAATTATAAGTTGTATTGTGTTTTGTCTCAATAAAGTTGAAAAGTTTAAGGAGTGTCGTCTGTTATAGATCTTTATACTCTTTCAATTAGTATCAGGGCGGGAATCTGTGAATAAAGCAAGGTTTCTAACTAAACAGGTAAAGATCCTGAAGAATGGACAACTCACAACAATCTACGACACGAAGTGTTGTTCTGGATCCAGATAACTTTGGTTGGTGGAAAGTGCAGATCCGAGAGCATATCAAGGGAATTGATGAAGATTCTTGGACGGTCGTTGAAGAAGGGTGGTCATCACCACATGTTAAGAATGAAGAAGGTGTGCTGGTTGCAAAACCAAAAGCAGAGTGGTATGAACGGCTGACAGTATGTCTACTTGAGCAAGGATACACACGGGGAAGTGTTGATAAAACATTGTTCATCTACTCAAAGGATGGTGATTTAATGGTTGTGCAAATCTATGTGGATGACATAGTATTTGGAGCCACAGACAAGGGATTGGTTGATAATTTCGTTCGAAATATGACACAAGAATTTGAGATGAGTATGGTGGGTGAGTTAACTTATTTTCTCGACCTGCAAGTCAAACAGATAGAAGAAGGAATTTACTTGAGTCAAAGTACATATGCAAAGAACTTGATTACGCGATTTGGACTCGATGCCTGTAAATCAGCTAGAACTCCTATGAGTACAACGTGTAAGCTATCTCGAGATAATGACAGAGAAGATATGGATCAGAAACTCTACAGAAGCATGATTGAAAGTCTGTTTTACCTTACCGCAAGTCGTCCAAACATATATCTTAGTGTAGGCGTCTGTGCAAGGTATCAGGCAAAGCCCAAGGTCTCACATCTACATGGAGTTAAGCGAATTATCAAGTACATCAAAGGATCGGCATATATGGGGATTTATTACACAAAGGATACCAACAACAATCTAGCAGGGTATTGTGATGCTGATTGGGCAGGAAGTTTGGATGACAAACGAAGTACAAATGGCGGTTGCTTTTTCTTGGGTAATAATCTAATCGCTTGGCAAAGTAAGAAACAAAATTGTGTCTCTTTGTCCACGGCTGAGGTTGAGTACATTGCAATGGGTAGCTGCTGTACCCAACTCATTTGGATGAAACAAATGGTGAGTGATTATGGAATAAACACTGACTCAATGCTTGTTCACTGTGACAATCAGAGTGCAATCACATAGCGAAAATCATGTTCAGCACTCAAGGACCAAACACATTGACATCAGACATCATATAATTCGTGAGTTAGTTGAGGAAAAACTTATTGTGATTGAGCATGTGGGAACTGAATATCAACAAGCGGACATGTTTACAAAACCATTGGATTTTAATCAGTTTATTAATCTTCGCAAGGCTATAGGAGTTTGTCAACTCTGAAGGGCATAGAATATGGTTGAGATAAGTGATCATGCAGCTTGGTTAGTACATCATGAAGATTATTTCAACCTATCTTAGTGGCTGGAAAAGAGCTACCTGTCATGTCGTCCATAACTAACCAGTACTAGTAGGGTGTGTAAACAAGGAGGTCAAAGAGCTGAGTTCTAAACCCATGATATATATATATATATATAGGGAACTGATATTCCTGAAAAATCAAAAATATGTTCAAATGTGTAATCTGGACTTGAGAAGTCAAGTGATAGTCCAGACACTTATTTACAGCTGCCTTGTTTATACTCCTCGGGGTTGAAAACTGTGTTCTGGTGCGGATAAAGACATGCAAGTGTGAAAGACTAGCCAGCCACACATGTGTACATGGCTGATTTGTAGATAAGGATCTATGAGTTCTCGCTCAATCAAGTTCCTTATGACTATATGCTTAAATGTTTTACTCTAATCAGGATTTCAACAGTTTATTTGGATAGTTTGATCACTGCAGTTCTCCATGTTTCTCACAAAAGTTTTTGTTATACTTGCATATACTGTCTGTGTTGAGGTGTGATCGGTAATGAGAATTTAGGTAAAAACGCTGTGTGTTACTTGTTTCACTTCTGATTGTTCGGTTTACAACTATTGGGCTTGTCAATTATCAGAATCAAAAGCCCATTGTGTTCAGCCTGTGAAGACACGTGGCACGAGATAACGAACATGCGGGAGTTTTCTAGGGTTGCAACTATTCATATTTCTCGTTGTCTTTAAAAGGGGTGTTTCATACTCTCTTCTTCTCATCTTCTCATAATTGGTGCCCTAATTTCTAGAAATCAAAGCATCATGAGATCCTTTCTGTCGTCGTTGTCTAAACGCATTGCCCTAGTTGAAGATCTCGGTGAATCCTCTATAGAGTCTCACTCATCAGCATAATCTCAATCATTGTCGAAATCGTCCCCTATGCTTCCGGTGGTTGCCTATCAATCGCAGCCTCAAGAACCTGTTATGTCATCTGCTCAACCCAGGATCTCCATGCCTGACTATATGCATGCCGAATCTCCCCATCAACAACCATCTTCAACACCGTCTGTTCAACTTCCTCATGCGGGTTCCGGGTCTCATGTCTCTCTAATTCAGGTATCTCAGACATCAATTGCTGCCTCTACTGATGCATCTTATCCTGAATCTTCTCGTAGAAAACGTCGTCGGCCACTCACTCGGTGTACCGCCTCTGGTGTACCACCGGGTCGCACACGCTCTACTCCAGCAGTTCCACCTGCAACTGTACCAGTGAACCCTCAGCCATAGATTCCTCCACAGGTTGCTCCTCCACCCCCGGTTGTTGCTGATGCCACTCGGTTTTGGTCCTTGCAAGTTCAGGAACGTTTCGGTCTTTTTACAGCCAGATCTTTGCTTCCAGAAAAATATATCAAATTGGCTGGTCTCCCGGATGCAGCTGGTGCGGTGCTTTAGGCCTCTCCTTTTTTGGTAACTCTTCAAGTTGTCCCTCTGTTTATTCACAATGTTGTCTATGAATTCTGGGCACACATGCCTACAAGTGCACACATGCCGGCTGCTTGCTCTATCTGGGTCAGAGGTCACACCTACCATTTCTCGGCTGCTCAGATCAACTCACTCTTTGGACTCCCTAATGTTGATGATGACGTCAGTAATGATGCCATGGCTGATGTGTCTCTGGATGACTTGTGTAAGTTCATGTCTGGCAATTATGTACCGCATTGGATTGATCTCTAGAGGTCCACTTTGAGTAAAGATAAGGTTGCATTGTTCGATGTTGTCTGTGCTAATTGGTACCCCATAACTAATACAGCTTACATGTGTCTTGAACGTGTGACTATGGTGTACAAACTGGTTAATGAGATCCTTTTCAACTTTGGTGCTTTTGTGTACAAGCATGTATTTAAGCTGGCTCAGGGTCCTGGTTCTAAATTCAATTTGCCCTTTCCGTCTCTGATCTTTCTTCTGCTTCAAGCTCAGTCATCTGTTCGTCTGCTGCCTGATGAGCATCTGTCTCCCGTGCCCCCAACCGCTGCAACGGCATCTGAACCAGCTTCATCTGCTTCTAGCTCTTGTGAAGCACAACTGTGTGGTGCAATCAATCAGGCCATTCGCATTCTTCATGATGCAATGGGTCCAGGTAAGTGCTCTGTCTATCTCTCCTTTGCTTCTTTGTCTGGTTTTGACTTTTGTTTGTCAATTCAGCAGGGGAGCAGTTGGTGATCAACCAATGGATGACAATTATCACGGCGCTTGAGTTTATTAGAACTAGTAGTATGGGGGAGTAGTTTACTAGTATGGGGGAGTTTAGATTTTTTTGTTTTGATGACCTACGTAGGCATCTGATCGGTTAAGCAAAAGGAACTTTTAGTTGTAACTGAACCTGACTTCTTGATCTTATGTTTGATTGATTCAGTTGGTTGTGTTCTTGATTATATATCTGGTTGTACCTGCACACTTTGTGGTTGTGTTTCTTATATGCAAACAGGTTGATCAAAAGGATGCTTGAAATGACAAACTCAGTCAAAAAGGGGGAGATTGAAAGTGCAAAGGAGTCAAGAGTCTTTTCAAGCCTTGGAAGCGTGGATAGTTCAGAAAATGAAATGAAGAAGAGTGTTGATCAAGGAATAAAGAAGTAGAAGAAAAAGAAAAAGAAGAAAAGGAAAAAGGAGAAAAGGAAACAAGATGAAAAGGGAAAATGAATCGCAAGGAGTTGTTGCGCCGTGAAGAGCTTGACTAGGGTTAAGCTTTGCTATATAGTCAAGGCAAGAGAGAAAAGAAGGTTGGTTCTTTTAGTCGTTTAAGTTTTGTGAGTTGTAAGAACGAGAGTTGCTGTGTGAGTGTCTGTTTACGTGAGAAAACAGAGAGTCAGAAAGAAAGATTGAGATAAACGAATTCAGTGTAAAAGAATTATAAGCTGTATTGTGTTTTGTCTCAATAAAGTTGAAAAGTTTAAGGAGTGTCGTCTGTTATAGATCTTTATACTCTTTTAGGGACGATAGGTCAATTGAAATTAACGTGACAAGAGGCAAGATATCTGGTGAAGAGGATGAGCCTATTTGCAAGGATAATTTCCAATTAACAGAATCGGGGAAGAACTTGAAACCCTAAAATGTCTAAAACCTTGTTATGTTAGGGAAAGAAGAAGATGGTTTTATCGATGCTTTCATTTTTTTATCAAACGCTGTTTGAATAATGATGACTCAACATTTTTAATAACTATATGAGCGGTACACATCATCAATGTCTATTAGACAACTGACAGCGTGTTAGTCTAAAGCAACTGATTGTTAAACTTTTAATACCGAAACCGATTCAAAAGATTAGATAATGTTAATGTTATTAAATAAGCTCAAATAGTGAATTCACGAAAAATAATCATTAGAGGTGTACATGCACTAATCGGCCTTTTTCTTGATAAGCAAGCATGTGTCATATTAGTAACATGATTTACGGGACCATCAATATATTGGTGGGATAACTCACTTGATATATATACTCAAGATTCTATAATCAATCATGTTGAAATAATAAGAATATAAGATGAAGATAGTTTTATAATAGAAAAAAACAAAATGTTGTAAAAGTATTAATTCATACTTTAATGATGCATTTTATTGGAAATCCTGAAGAATTATAAAGTAAAAAAAATAGTTCTAACCAATTTAAGATTTCCAACTCTAAGAGATTTTAAATGGTACAAAGATATTTTTGTAACCAATATATTTCAACAAAATGATTATAACAATCTTTTTGAAAAGAACGGTTTATCGCAGGATTATCGTCATTTTTCGCAGAAATAGTAATCAATAAATTAAAAGAAATTTTCAGGGAAACAACCATTTCCTTTCAACACAATTACATATGGTCAATTATTCGCATTTTCTTTAAAAGAAGGATTATCTATATGTCAAGAACATAAAGATGAAAATGAAATGATAAACGACCCGGACAAAGATCGACTGATTATAAAATGCAAAAGAAAATAAATGAAATATTTGAAGATCAACCGAATATTCAAGAAAAATTAACTAAGTTATTAATATCAGAGTCTAAAGTATCAAAAGAATCTGATAGTAATTATTCAATAAATGAAATTGAAAATTCAAGTGACTCTTCAAAAGAATCATAAAAATTATTTGTAAATTAATTAATGTAATAACAAGATATAATGGAAAAAAACTTATTAGACATAATAGATAAAATTGATGATCATGAAATTATTTATTATTCTTAATCAATTTTACTTTTTATTTTTTATACATAAATACAAAATTTATTTAAATATACTTGAAAAAAACTAAAGGTGTTATATGATTAAACTTTTTGGATTTTACTGATTTTACTATAGTACATAATTTTTTAAATAAAACTTAAAGCTTACAAAAATTAGACTTGTAGAAATTTAATAGAGGTTTTTAGAGAGAGGTGAGTGTGAGAAAGCTTGTGCCCTCCTTATAAACCCAAACGTGGGTACTTATAATTGAGTCTTCATAATTGATTTTGTAGAGAGAATCTTCACTATTGATCTTGTGCTAATTATATGTCTTTTGCTTTTTAATTTTATAAGTGGATGTTATAGTCTTGGGTCCAATCTTGTTTGGCTTCTTTTTGTTGTAGTCTTCTTATTGGTATCGACATTGTTGCTAAGTCTTGCAGTAGGCCTTGTAGTGGGCTTTGTGGGTTTTCTAATGGGTCTTTGTGGATCTTCTAGTGAGTCTCACTTGTTTCTTGATCTTGTAAGAAGTTTTGTTATTTTTTCGAGAGTACATCTTATCGAGATATACTCTGCATTTTATTTTGTATTTAGGCAGTATATACAAGTAGTTTAAAATATACTTAAAATACACTCAAAATAATATACATAATCTACCAGAAAATACATTATTTTGAAGAAATTTTACATACAATACTATTACCATTTTTTTTTTGAATTCACAAAGGTGAGTTACCAACGGTCTTACTGTCTTGACATAGGACTTGCTACCTGGAATATCAACCTTGAGAGTGAGTCGAACATTTTTTACATACATAAATATTTATTTTAAAATATTAAATATTTTTTATAATTCAAATGGATCTTGGGCTAGTGGACTGCCAAAGCGGTCTTCTTCGTCGTCTTGATTAATATTGTCATTGTCTTCGTCAGATTTGACATGGAGTAGTTCTTGATTCAGGGTTTTGAGGGCTTCCTTTAATTTGGCTCGTTTTTGATCCTTTTGTGAAGAAGTAGAGCTTGTTGATTTACATGAACTTTGTGGCTTTTGAGTAAGTTGGCTAGGAAGCAACAAATGAATAGATTTGGATATATATTTGACCAATAATTGGTCATGAAGATTGGTTTGGAAAAATTTATGAATGTTGGATAGAGAGCCTCGGTCGAGATTGTATTTATCCCACCATTAAACGCAGTATTCTTTGACTAGGGAATATGGCATATCGAGTAAGGAAATGACGAGCTTTCTCACAATCACCTCTCTCGAATAAACTCTCTCAAATTTCTACAAGTCTAGTTTTTGTAATCTTAAAAGTTTTATTTACATAATTATGTACTTTAGTAAAATCAATAAAATCCAAAAAGTTTAATCATATCACACTTTAGTTTTCTTCAAGTGTATTTAAATAAATTTTGCATTTCTATATAAAAAATAAAAAGTAAAATTTATTAAGAACAATAAATAACTGGTATCAGACCAAAGATCATGAAATGAATTTTGACAATTTTTTCTTAAAAGTTTTTCAAAACAAAGCGTTTGATTCCTATCTAAATAAATATTTTAACGTAAGATCTTTCCCTTCTGAAAAGATATTATTTCCGTCGATGTTCCATTTACCATGGAAATAGGTGGTTTCTTAAAAATGTTTTAATAGTTTTGACCATTGTTATGACTTATGAGAGACGGCTTATTTGGAACTAAAATATCACAAATTTTGATAAGCTAATCTTGCTGAAAAAATTAATAATTACTAGTTCACTTTGTTTAATCTTGTTATCTATTACTAATTGTTTTATTAATAAAAATATCACAATTTTTCAACTCAAAATCCAAAAATTGTTTTTCACAACCTCAAACGAAACTCAGACCTCTTATAAAATTATTTTTAATTTTTTCACAAATATAAAAAATAAGCGTGTATATATATATATATATATATATATATATATATATATATCTTTTTTTTTTTTTCTCTAAAC